>SHCU01000534.1:60313-78432 GCA_004307685.1 Ceratina australensis | reverse complement strand
ATTCAGTCTCAAATGCCATTAGAAATATTTTTCTGATTTTTGCAATTTATGAAATACTTAGAGATAATTCATCTAATATTTCATATACTAATTTCCAACAATTAAACCTCAATTTAACCCCTTGACTCACGGGCACCATTTGCTTTATAAAATAATCGTCACACAATTAAATTACAATTAATTATTATAAAATTCATACATATATTAATTTAAAAATTTGTATAAGGAATTCGTCAAATACTTATATAAAATATAAAAATTCCTCGAGTGCAGAAGATTAATTACAAAAACTACTTATTAAAAAAGTGCATATGCACATATCTCATAAGATATAGTGAAAATTATTCAGCTTCACGTGACACGTAACTGATATTCACGATTTTAAAGAGAAAGTACTAAATATCAAAGGATCGGAGCCTGGCCACCAGGCTAAACAGTGTAATAAAGAGAGTGACGCAACGACGGCACAGCATCCACCACCGCTGCGTGGATCGCAACCGTATCGTTGTTACATTCAGGCGGGTATGGACAGCGGCGAGACCAGCTGTTGGCACCGTCCGTCGTTCGCTTCACGACCGGATGAATCGGAATGCCTGCCGACTAGTTTAGTCCGGGCGCTGATAGATAGTACGTCACTGAACACCGAGGGCCGCGATGCGTGATGACGAATGTCGTAAACTACCGATTACCGAGTATCAATGCCGTCAACCGCACATTTTTTTATCCATCAATCGTGATATCATTTCAGATTATAAATGAATGGAAAATTCCGAATATTGGAAATAATTATTAACCCTTTGCACTCGGTAGGTGATTCAATCGTCACTTGTTTTACAAAATTAAATATCGAATTCACATATAAAAATTACAAATAATCAATTTAATTAAATTCAACTTAATTATTATACAATTAAAAATTGTCAAATATAAAAATTTCGAAAATTAAAGGGTTGATGTCATCACTTAAAAACGAATGATAATCTCCAAATTTTTACGTTGGCGCAAAATTGAATGATTCATTTACCACATGACCCATTTAAGTAACTCCTGAGAATCCCAGGAGGTAAACGCTACGCGATTCGCAAAAGGAAACACAGAAGTAGAGCCGACGATCTCCCAGCGTTAGGTACATCTGATGTCGCCGCGGAAGCTTATCCGAGCGAGTTATCCGACGCAACGCGGTGCTTAAAGTCCAGCGATTCATCTAACCGGAACCACGTTTCTACCAGGCCAGATTCTTAACGTCTCAGTGTGTCACACGGCCCGAGAAGCCGTGCAACCGAGAAACCAGGGTTCGCGATATGCAACAACGCGCGAGATGGATACATCTCGTGAGCAGACGAGGGCTGATCGCGTTAGGTGCAAAACCGAGCGGGGAATCATCGACACGAGAGACCCGTGTCCTACAACCGAGATGAATATGACTGATAGCCAGTCGTGCGCTGCTGACATGCATTCGGGATGGGGACGTGTAACCGAGAGATGGGATCAAGTTCAATGTATGTGGTCGAGTATGATAATGTATGCAGAACGAGGATATGTGTATAAGCTACAACGTGTGCATTGCCAATTAAGTAAAAGAATTAAAAAATTATATGTTGCATCAAAATAAAAATTTCTGAGGTACGTAAGAATATATAATATAATTTTTTAATTCTTGTAAGAAATGAGAATCGTTTGTTATTTTAGCGACAGCTAAATTAAAATGTACTGAAGCTCTGATTCAAATATACGTAAATAAAAATATGTATTGCATGAAAATAAAAAATTCCGAGGTATATAAGAATATATAATACATTTTTATTTATGTATATTTGAACCAGAGCTTCATTGAATTTTAATTTAGTTGTCACCAAAACATCAAACGATTCTCGTTCATATTTTTATTGCATTTGAAACTCTAATAAAACTTATCCATATACATCATACGAATTTATGCACATCCTTCCATCGTACCATACTAAGCAATTCTTAATCCTTTAATAAATGTAACGATACGCGATAAATTTTATAATACGAATTGATGACAGCATAAACGATCAAGTTCTCTCACCACAATCAGACGCGATATGAAGCTAATAAGGAAGCACCTAATTCCGAGAGTAGAATTTATATCGTCGAATCACCCTGATACAAACAATATCAGGACGGATAATGAGATGTACATATCGAGACGCGAAAGAATTAAATTCCATCGAGCAAGTGATTCCGTTCGATGCGGTTTCAGACTTTCAGGATCACTCTCCGCACATATGTGATGTTAAATAACGGTACCAGCGGCGATTGTGCCGGACGAGCGTGTACGTACAAATAACGATAATACGGGAGATACGTCGCGCACACCGGCTCACCACCCCGTGTTACTTTCGTATCTCCGGCATATTTGCATGAAAACTCGTCTCGTGCACAACAGATTCTCTGTATCAAACTGTTGTCTATCCGGTTGTTTGCCCGTGAAAGAGGAGCCGTTCGCGGGTCGTGCATCAGCGAGGCGAATGGAGATGTTGCGGCACGGAATTCTGGTCTCAACGCTCAAAACACGATTGCATTAGCACACAGTCGGCCGATGTAATACTTACTGGCAACAATGTTGGGAACGATATGGCTGCCGGCACGAACGAAACAGCGACGAGTCGTGCGCGCACACGGAAGAGATTCCAGTAGGTGCGAATCTTTAATCCGCCAATTACGAGCACGATTCACGGTCGAAAAAACCCGTGCGACGTTCAAGCATTCGTTCCGAATCCGAACACCCAAGAGCAGGCGCCTGAGAAACGGCGATGCGTCGCATTCGCAGCTTTAATCTTTGAACGCAGTACCGGTATCGGTGTACCGGTGATCGGCACTTTTCGTCGGAACTTTACGAAGTCGGCGCCGGGGCATTGACTTCTCCGCCGATTTACTCTCGACAAGACGAGAGACTTTCGCCCCGCTCTCGCACGTTACGAGGACTCACGTAATTGCTGACGGCTGCTAATACGTCGGTCGCTTGAGGAAAAACCAGATTCGCAAGTCTCGGAGCGCGTCCGTCCGCTCGCCACGCGAGATGCTTCGTTAATTTTAGGAAGATTCTACTTTCGATCCTGACATCAGTGCAAAACAAGTTTTACCTATTTTCTTTTCAATTTAATTTGCTGTAATGAATGACGACTAGCTCTTAATGAATGTGACCATTTATTTTGGGAATCGCCTAACTCCATTTATACCTTTCGTTTTCATTTTTCATTTCTTCCGATTTACCCGACCCCGGACTCAGTCGGGAAGACTTGCAGACCAAAGTCTGTTTAGTCCATCAATTGTAGCTAAGCTGTGATATTTAAAAGTCTGAGCGAAATTAACCCCTTCCCGTGTTATTTAACTCGACGAAATTCGCGCCTTGTTCGTGATATTTTATTTTATGCATCTATTCATGAGCCTGACTCATCACATTCATGTTTGGGCCAAAATCTTCATCACGAGTCAGACTCTTTAAAGTACGGGAAAGGGTTAAAAATAAAATATATATAGGATATCACTGAGTCACTGCTTAAGTCTACCGAAAAGACTTAAATTTACAACATCCCTCAAAATAAATAAATAGTAAAAAAATACAAATACTAAAATACTCAATTCAATTCTGAGGAAAATGCATTGAAGAAGTATTTCAAATTTCCAACAAAGAGTAAACCAAATATAAACCAGATCTGATAAGAAGTAACGAGATGAGTGCTCTATCTAAATCGTCGAGAAAAATTCCAGCATTCAGGACAAAATAATTACTGAACATTAAAGAACTCCACATCCGTTACAATTTCCCTAGCTAAATAAACTATTAAATACAATTTTATCATATAATTAAAATCGTAATTTATCGCGAGTCTATTACGGATTACGCATATACAAGCGTCCGGCTTTCGAGTTTGTCGAGCGACGCGTTCCAGGCCGGCTAAGCTGCGTAAAGAGACTCGCTAACTAGATCCGAGCGTGCAACACCGTGCTGCATGGCTTCGTTCGTCCGGTGGCCCGTGTCACCCGAAAGGGGTTGCAAGTGCGCGGATACCGTACTAGTGGTGACGACGGTGACGATACGTACTACCACTCGGTGTCTCCGCGTTTGTTTTCTGTGTTTGCCAACGTGCACGCTTACGGCCTGTCAACGTCAAACGGGTGGGCAACGAGGTCACTGCCAGCTATACTACCACGGGGGGGACGTGGAGACAGCAGCAGCGTCTGCCTCGCATTCTTCGGGACGATGCACCGTGAAACTCACGACGATTAGACGATTAGCGATTTGACACACCGTAACCGTTCACGCGCACCGACGTTACAAGTCTTCGAGACTGGCTGCTTTCACACGTGACTCGAGCCTTTCGAGACTGATAACAGGAAGCGTAGTCTATATTTGGCTACAACTCCAAGTTCAAGTACGAGAATAGTTTTTCTCATGCTAGCTAAGGAAAATCATAAGAATTTCATTCGATCCGAGTGAACTTAATAATTGCTGAGTAGTCGAATGAACGTCGATCAGGATAATATGGGATAAGAATGTTAGCCTTGAACGAGATGTGTATCACGAAATGAGGGCAGGTTCTAACCATGTGAGCAGAGTAGCCAATTACTTGAGCAAGACGTATCTTGTACAGTAGAAGATAACTGAATTACAATATTTATTCATTTCCAATTAATAAATTAATTTTTAATTAATATAAATATAAAAATTCAGTTAATACTGAATAAGGGTTAAAATAATTTCTTAATCACACACCGAATTCGAAAGTATAAGATAGCCAAGACATAACAGATGTATATGTTTTTAGACTAACTCGTCGATAACACTTGTTGTCGTTCTCGATTTAACGCAACTTTACCGAGATCTAGATTACGTCGAGCGTTTAATTGCAGCGATGACAACGGGCAATCTTCTGAAGCTGAATGATTTATCCGCGTTAGACCGACTACTACACACTGGTTACGGCAGCAAAAACTATTGGTCATCCTCTGCTGATCCGTTAAATTGTTTCAATAGCATTGCTGCTGCTGCTGCCGTCAGATTTAATGGCCTACTATCGTTAGAGCACTTACTACGTTTCACGAATCAAATCAATTTATATTAGTTGAATAACAAGTTTCTGTTTTCGCATTAGACACTCAATAAATGCTACAACTGTACCAGTGTTATACCAGGTTCTGCGTATCTAAAGATATACGATTTTAATAAGAACGTTCTCTGGAGTGCAGCAGAAAATTTATACGTTACTAATTAGAAAATAAACTAAAACAATGAGACTTAATAATATGTATTGTTAGTTGCAACATCGTCGCTACTTTAGTTATTATTTCTACGTATTTAATTTGGCTGTAAAATCAGTCGTCAACGAATCCTATTCCTTATGCGGCGACCTAATTAGAAACCGGAAGCAGAAATTCCACGAGGCGTCAGAGGAATTAATAAAAAATAGGGTTCAAAGAACTTTTCGAATGAATTCTCATATTGTATGCACCTGCAAATGTTCGTTCCCAACGGGAACCGGCGGCGGTGATCGGAACGCCGCGGCAGGAAGGCACGCGCGTCAGAACCGCCGTCTGTTCTAACGAACACGAAGACTGTATTTAACCATAAGAACAAATATCGACGCAACGAAAATATCCGACAGGTTACCGGGTCATGCGGATGGAAACGCCCGGTCACAAGTACGAGACGTGAGAAACACGAAACTTCCTGCGCGTTCTCTCTTATCTGGTTAGTTAAAACCGAATTAATTGATTCGATAACCGATTGATCATCTCTCCTCTCGATTAAATACCGCAGTTAATAAGAAACGTTCTCTCGTGCGATAAATTACAGGCATTCGATTTTATCCCATCGATAAACCGCGTAAATTATCATAGTACAAAGTAGAAGCGAGCAACCTTGGTTCGCGTCCTCGCCGAGAATCGAGAACATCGGAAAATATGGCACGTTGCGGTGTAACGTGAGAAATCCCAGCGAGAGATCATCGTACGTATGTATCATCTCTTTGCCTGTTCTACGGCCCGTCGCCGAGCAACCGGGAAGATGTTTCACCGTTAGGACGGCGCGCGTTATTGCATCGATATTTCACTTGACAACCCTTAACACATGTTTAATAAAAATAGCACGGCTTAAATTCTTCTATAAAGAATAAAAATAAATCGAAAATAATTTTATCATATTGTTAAACTGTCAGGATCACGTGTCTTATTGTATCGATATTTCAATTGGCTACCCCAGGACACATAGAGACCTTAACACGAAACCTACTACGTACAGTCAAAATAGCCCAACTGAAATTCTTCTATAAAGAATAGGAATAAAACGAAAATAATTTTATTATATTGTTAAAGCGTCAGGACTACGTGTGTTATTGCATTAATATTTCACGAGGATTGGCTACCCCAGAGGACAGATAAAGCCCTTAATACTAAGCCTACCACGTATAATAAAAATGGCTCCGCTTAAATTCTCCTATACAGAATAAAAATAAAACAAAGATGGTCCTATCATATTCTTAAAATTGAAACTGTGATTTGAACTACTACCAATGCCAAGATCAACCCTTTGTCTTACGATGTAAATTCGAATTTTGCAAACCCAAAGTGACTGCAAGTTCGAGCTATAATACAACGTCTCTAAGACGACTTATCGATAATGGTCCCAATCGATATACCACGTCTCTGACCCGTCATTATAAGCTAAGAAGGGGTTACATAACACCCAAGCATAAAAGATATGAATATAATATATTAGCATGCGAAATCAGTCTGTAGATTTACTGTTAATAAACTATCCGCTACAAGCCGGATCGATCGGAAGCATGGAAGCAGAACGAGATTAAAAAAGAAAAGGTATCGTTTCAATTAGTCCGCTAACGAGAAGCGTGAATGTTCCGAATCGACGTAGGACCGACAAGAACAATGGGCCATTATATTAAATCTAGGCCCGATACATTAACTACCGGGATAAAGAACGGATTAGAATCGCACTCCCTCATAAACGTTTTACAGATGGTAGGACACGGGTAAGGTACCTCGAGACCGTGTACGTCGGCTGGTTACAAATTAATTTCGTAGCCCTCCAGGTCGGTTGTGACACCGAAGGCGGCAACAGCAAATCCTATTAACACGTAGCGTGTAGGCGTACGTAATACAACAATATTTAATACCCTCTCTCTCTCGGTGTACACGTGGCGGCAGCTGATCGCGGGAATAATAACGCGGATTCCTTTTTCGGCTTGACAAGCCTTTCATCGCCACCCGATTAATACGGTGGTGATCCATTAGTAACGCCGTTTTGTTCCGAGACCTAATAAACATCCACGGATCGCTGTTCTCTATATGCCAAACAGGATTAGGTACAGACAATAATGCCGGAGCGTGGGCGTGAAACGTATTTGCGGTGCTTATTCGATACATCAAGAAGTGGGAATTATGGTAATCTCGACGAGCATCTATCTGATGCTTGCTTAACATCTTCTTAACATCGTATTAAGGGAAAAGAAATCTGAACACTTTTAGTGGCGACTGTGAAAATTGTATACTCAGAGAATTCAAAGAGTTCTGTTTAGACGATAAAAATTGGTAAACCAGTCTAGACTGGGACAACGATATATCGTTGGCATTAAAAAGGTTCAATAAGGAAACAATTTGAGGAACGGAGTAGTTTGAAACTCTGATTAACTTGGAAGATTCGATATTTCATGCTTACGAAAGGTACTCTATAATAAATATCAATCCGAGCCATTCATTAATTTGATGTAATCAAAGTAGATCAATACGAGCCTTCAGAACAGTTCGAAACCACAACAAGCGAACGGACGTCGATACAGAATGGAATTTCGACATTCAATATCAAACATCAAGATTTAGTGGCACTTAAGTCAGCTAACATGGAACAATGATTTCCATTCACCGAATAAGCGCATGCAAATCAAGAATTAAATTTCTCAATCGTCCATAATGGTCTGAGTTAAATCAGCCACCCGCAGTGTCCAAATCCTTAAGCAATCGACTGTAACACGTGTCAAGGTAACTCCAAACACAATCATCCGAATTAAATTTCCAATTAATTAACATCCCTTATCAAAAATAATTTCCACACGAGAGATAAAATAAGAATATTTTGCGTGAGGTGAACGAAACGCTGACGCAAATTGCGGATCGTACGCAAGACGAAAGGTTAAGCCTCGTTACACGTACAGACCCGGGGCACAATCAACTGCGTCGGTATTCACACGCGTACAATCTACTCCCGCGCGGACTCCGATAGTTATCGACCCTGCTAATCGACATTAGCATTCCAAATGTCAGCCCGGTGGTACATATAATCGGCGAAGCGTCGGTTTACCCGCTGCTGCCAATCGTGCCAGCTAAGCCGGGAGGAGAAAGTTACGATAGCGAACGAAATGCGCGTAGATGTAAGAAGAGGTACGTCTTCTGGTGCCGGTGGCATGACAGTGCTAAATGGTTCTAACCGCGTTAACGACGCACACCGACACACACCGGATTTTGCCACTCACCTACCGAGCGATTGGGAACGGATCCGGGGATTGTTGTACCACTCGGCTGGTATAACCCTAAGACCGGGGAGAAGCGTATTACATCAATTACGATATGGACGCGAAACTTCAAAGCAGCGGCGAAATTTATCGTCGCACAATGAGGACATTAATCCGGGCGCTCGTGATCATTTACATAACAGCCTGGTAAATGGGGCCCGCGACGTCGGATCGATGCTAATTAACCCACGATGGGCATCGATCACCCGACCGATTCTTTTCCCCCCGATTCGTCGAGACAATGGAGCCACAACCTGGATTATGAAATCTATATGCTTCCCGCGGTTATCAATGGAACCATTTATTTCTGAACGAACCAGGATTAATCGTCATAAATTTTGTGATAATTCTGTGATAGTAATAAAAGACGGTAATTACTGAAAACTGCTTTGGATACTAAAAGTGCAACTCAAGCTACTGCTTTTTTATTCTACGTTTAATGGGAGTCAGATAAGAGGAGGTATAGACAACTGGTAATTAAGGACGGCGGGTAACGTCTAGCTATTTTCCAGCGTACGTGAAGGAAGCTTAAATCAATTTACACCGAGTCCTGGATTCAACGTGCGTCGGCCAGGTAAATCAGTTGCATGTAGATCAGAGCCAACTGAAACTGGACGATCGACTTTCATCTCGATCGGCCGCTCTAATTATGCGCGTAAACCTATCCGCGAAACCGGGATTCTGTCAAGAAAGTGTAACCATTTCTAAGAATGATCTGAACGTAGGAAACGTACGGAGGAACATTAAGGTTGCGTCTACCCAAAGTATGAGACTTGCAACTGCTTTCATTTGACTCATAATTAATTCTGTCTTAAATAATATCAATGGAATGAAAATCATTTCAATTTTAAAAATTTTAATATGGAATACATTTTTTAATAAGCTCGTAAAAATTGCAAAAGTTTCTAATAAGCCTGAAGGGTAAAACTTGCAACTTTCATTTGCCTCATAATTATTTTACTGTTTTTTATTTCAATTTTAGAAATTCGATATCTAATAATTTTTTTAATGAGCTCTTAAAATTGCCAAAGTTCTAATGAGTCTGAAGCTTAAAAATTGCAACTACTTATATTTTCCTTATAATTCTTTTAGTCTTTTATTTCAATTTTAAAAATTCAATATGGAATAAATTTCATCAAACACTTAACAATGGTTCTTATTCAATTTCAATTCAAGGATACCAAAAACCTGTCATTGACTTAAAGAATGAACCGTATCCCTAGCGATTGAAAGAATGTAAAAGAAATGATGGCTGGTAAACTCAGGATTCAAAAGTTCGCCGATGCAGCTTCGTCCATTACGTCCGATACAAATTTCCCGTTTACGACGGCGTAAAATAAAACCGCGTTTCACCCTATCCCATGAGGAATGCAGTCCTATCTGTCCGGAGGAACGCGATGTGTGTGGCACGAGCACGGATAGAAGCATTTTCTGCCTCGCGTCCGGCGTAACGCGAGCTGACAGCCCTAGTCGCGATACGATTTCACGCGAACGCGAAAAAAAAAATAAATAAAAAGATCCGAGCTGGAACCACCTACGGAGGAGAGGAGTGGAAGCTCTACGTGAAATCCTCGCCGCGTCTGGGGTACCGGAGGGACACGCGATAGAATCCTTGCCGGCGACCTGATTGTGTCAGCTTCGGGATGAGGATGCCTCGCGTCATTCTCCTCTATGTGTACCGTTAACCAACGCGTCGCCGGAGACAATAATGAGATCGGTCGAATCTGTTTGATGCCGGCATTCACATACCCGCTCGGTTGCAACATGTCAGGAGTTCATCGTTATCCGAGGAAACGCATTCTAGGAATTTCCTTCAACGGGTTTCTTCCCCGGCTGCTGTGTATTACGTGCCAGCCAACATCTCAGTTATTTACTTCATTGTCAATAAGATAACGGCCGGGGCTACGTCCGGTGACAGTGTGAATTCTTCCTTCATTTTTATCGAACAATTTCATCATAGCTAATAGAATATTATATTAACCCTTTGCGTTCCGAATTATATTTTAATTTTCTTATCAGCAGTTTCCATTTGTTTTAAACGTTTCATTTGATATTTCATTTTAAGGATAGTTCCTTGACTCTTACTCATCTTTTTGGATATGAAAATATGTCGAATGAGACTCGACAAAAAAAATAAACTCCTAAAATAAAATCTGATATTGAGTGAGGATCTATATAGAAGTTAACTCTCTTTCCACTCGAAAGACGACTCACCACTTAGTTTATAAAATAATCACTGCTTCTTATCAATGTCATTACTATTACAAATTTTATTATCTGTAAAAAGAAATTCGTCGAGTGTAAAAAGTTCGTTTAAGTTATCCTCACAGATGGTATGTACAATGTACCAACAATGGTAATCGTCTTCACCGAGAAGCCTTAGCAATCACGACACGTTCGAACGCCAAATTCGTACCGCGACCGGCGAATTCTCTTCCTTTCGAGTCGCTCCTTCCCTTCGTTTTCTACCGAGTCACGATGTTGAAGCCGACTGGACAAACATTCATCTCTTACGATATTATATCTTCCCCGTAACGAACGGCGATCACTATCCTGTCGGATGGAGCTGATTTTTAATTATTATCACTCGATTAGAACAAATTGTCCGTGAGGTTGCACGGGCTCGTTGTGTATAGGCAGCGGCTGTTTACCGGCTTGGTTGCGCAAACCGAGCTCACTTGCGACAGACAATTCCCTGAATGTCAGGCTAAACGGCGCACGATCGGAATAGCGCGGCGAGTAATAATATGAGAACGTGCGCCGCGAGAAATCCACGACAAATTTCGCAGCTTACGATTTTATTGTGTGTCGCGTTCGCTCCGAAGCCACGCCTGGTATGGCAGTTGAGAAAATATCAGTTAATCAATGAACCGACACCTTTCTCGACACGTCGACGTTAATTAAAGTCGACGAGGTAAACTACAACTTCTCTAGTTCATAAGTGGAGTACAAGTACAATTTAATGTAGTGTCGTGGACAAAATGAAAAGTCTCGATAACGGTTTCTGTAATTAGCAATGAAAGTCATTGAATGGTCGTCGCCGGAGAGGTATCAAAAAGCAAAGCATCCGAATCGATCCCACGGGCGAGATGAAGCGTGACGGATATTTCCACGAAGAAAACACCACTGTAGCCGATTTCACAGAATCCCCCTTAATGAATTTGTACAAGCTTTCACGGGGATTCCGACGTTTTTACTCTGATAAAACGCTACCACGGTTTCAGCGTTCCGTATAAAATCTGTTTTATCGTTGGAAAAAGTGTTCGTTGCGGAGCAAGTTTCCTCCGAGAATTAAGCGAAGATCTTGATTTTATGTAAATCATGTGAAACTAAGTAGGCATGATACATGTACTCTACTTATTAATATATAGAAGAGTAAGTCAAGAAATATATTTGAAAAATTGGCAGGAAATATCCAAGTAAAATAAAACCGAATTATATTAACTAAGTAGGCATGATACATGTACTTTACCTATTAAAATATGGAAGAGTATGTCAAGAAATATACGTGAAAAATTGGCAGGAAATATCAAAGTAAAATAAAACCGAATTATATTAACTAAGTAGGCATGATACATGTACTTTACCTATTAAAATATGGAAGAGTATGTCAAGAAATATACGTGAAAAATTGGCAGGAAATATCCAAGTAAAATAAAACCGAATTATATTAACTAAGTAGGCATGATACATGTACTTTACCTATTAAAATATGGAAGAGTATGTCAAGAAATGTACGTGAAAAATTAGCAGGAAATATGCAAGTAAAATAAAACCGAATTATATTAACTAAGTAGGCATGATACGTGTACCCTGCTTATTAAAATCTAGAAGAGTAAGTGAAGAAATATATTTGAAAAATGATCAGGAAATATCGAAGTTATAATTCGATTAAGTTATTACTGTATAAAAGCTGATAGATAAGTAGAGCCTTCACCGCGGATGACTAGATACACCGAGTGTATTAATAGGAACAGGAATTCCAGCGGTAGCAGGATAATCAGTATCGATTTAACAGAAACTGAATGGCTAAAAGCGATTCAATGCGAGCGGAGGAGCCGTGCACCGAGAGAGCTAGTTAACCGTTATCATTGTTCCGCGTATCGGACGCGTGGAACAACAGCACGGTTGGGCGCATCCTGCAGTCGCCGTAGTCAGAAGCGATCGCTAATTAAAGTAATAATGGCATTATATTCGCTCCGGGTATCGGAATCGGAGTAGCGGCGTCCACGCATCGTCGCTTCCCTATCGAGACCGCGAGAGCCCACCTCCTCCTCCTCCCTAGTAACTCCGCGTAAACCACGAGCAAACGAGAAGAAATCGAGAGGGTATGTAATCTCTGCTACTAGATAAAACCAGCGAGCCGCAATTTTACGTCGTGTACATCGCGAATACCGGAAATCTTATCTCCCGTTGAGAAAAGTGGGATCCACTTTTCCGCACAACGACCCGATCAAATATGTTGATCGATACCGATCTCTTTAAATATCGAACTATAATACGATCATTCAGATTTATCAAACACGAACTTCTTATCACATATCAATTAACATTTTGCATTCCAAGAATTTCTTCAATTAATATGTCAAAATTATTATTCATTTTTTACGACAATTTCAGATCATAAAAATTACAAAGGATTAATTTTGTAGATATTTTAAATGCCACCAAAATTATCATTGTATCAACGTCTTTCTTTTATGAAAACAGAGAGATAGCATTTAGCATGAACGACGTATTGTACGATAAAAGGCAAATCCTATGAGCGAGTGTGTAATAATAATTTTCGCGATTCGCGTAATTCGCTATTAGCCGCGGCTGTTATCTTCCAACGAGAGGAACCGCGCGGGGAATATTTTATTCTCGTTGCGCAATCAGCGACGTGCAATATGATTGACGAATAAAACCGATGCAATCTCCTCCGGCGCGGCATATTCTGATAATCAAAGCCGCGGGACACCGATGCGAATATACGAGAGGGAAGACAGACAAACTATCTAAATCGTAATGGTAATGAATGCGAGTAAACTGTGTCGCGTTTCAACCCGCTATTGTTTATTACCCCGATACACTTTTCTCTGAGGCCGTATCTAAAATACTCCTCGCTTCATTTTTATCGCTAGCCGATTGCCTCGGTTGAAACGTTCGGTTACGTGGATCGGCAATGAGATTCCGTAACAGGCCGATACGCCGCCGCGGCCTTATTTTATCCAACGACTACCATAATTTTTCGAGATCACCGCCTTCGATAAAGTTTGATTTTCTACCGAGGCGCGGGTCGAGCTTGCTCGAGCGCGAATACTAACGCGAAAAGAAAGGAACCGGACTCACCGTGTCGCACGTACACTCACTCGTAGAAGTTGCAAGTAAAGATCAAATTACTGATAAGACTTCTCCTAATACCGCATAAAATTTTATACCAACAATTGCGTGATAATTAAATTTATTTAAAAAAAAGTAATTATTACGGTGATAAAAAAAATTGAAATTATTTTTTTCAACGTATATGATTGTTTTGTCTCGTGACTTGTAGACAAGAGTGTACATACGAGGTGAACGTTTTTAAACCTTATCATTAACCTATCATGGAAATGAGCAGAAAACGTATTGAGTATGGAAAAGACAATATTTAATCCGAGAAGCTGAGAGAAAAATCGTCGCTATTGTTACTCGTAGAAGTTACAAGTAAGGATCAAATTATTGATAAGACTTCTTCTAATACTATATAAAATTTTACATCAATAATCGTGTGCTGATTAAATTCATTAAAAAAAATGTAAGTATTACCGTGATAAAAAAATGAAATTACTTTTTGCAACGTATATGATTGTTTTGTCTGGCGACTTGTAGGCAGGAGTGTACACACGTGGTGAACGTTTTTAAACCTTATCATTGACCTATCATATGGAAATGAGCAGATAACGTATTGAGTATGGAAAGGACAATATTTAACCCGAGGTGCCGAGAGAAAAATCGTCGCTATTGTTGCCAGGGACGGTTCCCTTTGTCCACGGAGATAACTTATCGTCTCTGCATTTGCACGAATCCGTGCGTGTCCACCAGGGTTCTGCCTATCGCTTCGGTTGACTCTTGTGAGAAAAGTCTCTCTCAAGAGTAAATGAACGACAAACTATTCAAGGATGAAGACGTGGATAACCGTATTGGTTCAGGTTCATTCCGCGGACCGTTACCTAGAAATGTTGCTTAGGTCAGAGTCGCCGCCGATTTCCCAAGGGTCGCGAGACGAACCGCTTGCACAATGACCGATTCGCTTTGTACTCGCGTGTCATCGACATTTGCAGAATCGCTCATTGTCGCGGATGACTCGAGGTCGCGGCACGAATTGCCTGCCTCGCGACGAACGCTTCGCGTGAGTGCATTAACTCTTGGACGTCGTGTCAAGAAAAATCGGCGAAATCCTCGTACGAATCATTATTACAGAAACACATGCTAGCAGAAACAGTAATTGTGCCATTTACACTTAAAGAAAGATATTTAAGAGTTTTCATCTCAATAAAATTAAAGATATACTTATAGGATAATAATTTAAATATATAAATTACCATTTTTTCAAGATACAAAGAAGAATATTAAAGGCCAGTTTAATTGTTCTGAGAAATGGACAAAATAAATGGCTCAACTATATTGTCTGAATATAATAAAATGATAGTTCAACAGCAATAGCTTCAAGTTCCCTCTGATGACACCAGCGAATCAAATCGAACAACGTCACAGTGAATTACAAAAATAAAACTCAACCCGATAACGAAACGATAGAATTTTTAATACAACAACTAAAATCCGTGAATCATTACCGAGATTCTTTAACGGAAACGGGATACACCCTTATTTATACATATATAAAAATCAGGGTAATAAAATGTCGTGTAGTATCGCGGGTTTAATCGACAGCATGGTTTACATAGTTCCGAGTGGTGCGCGAAGTAGGTTAAGATGCGCCGATATCAAAAGAGTATCCCCGCTGCATAAACAGTAATGACAGTCCGGTATCAATGCGTTTCCCGACGTTTACCGGGCCGTTTATCACGAATCGGCGATACCGTGCAATAAACTTGTACATAATACCGGAACGCACAGGCGATACGTAAGATGCTCGCGGGGTCCCATGCGCACAATCCCCTTTCGCGTATCCTTCATTTTTCCCCGGCTTACCGGTCCTACCCGCGTCCCTATCGATTTCTCGAGATTACGGTTCAATCGTCGATTATAGTTGCTCCGGATAGTCGCCGGTTGAATGGCTATTGCCTGCCAACAGGAATATTAATGCGAAACTTATTGGCTCGGTCGATACTTTTTCCTCTCCGTTTTTTTTTCTCTTCTCTTTCCGTCTCCCTTCCTTTCCGCGGTATTCACCGGCGTATCCCTACCCCGGCCATCCCGTTCCCTTCGTTATCCTACATTACTCGCCGTTTAATCTCTCTTTTTCTGAGACCGAAGGACATCCGGTTTCGTCGTCCGGCGAGCATCCGCTGTGCTCTAGCCTACAACAACCGGCCCAGACGTGCGAAACGGTAGGAGGCCGACCGGATAGAGAAACAACCACGGGGGAGAGAAATGCCCGAGATGTGTGCGCCGAGATAGACCGTCGTCGACCGAGTAAATCGCAGATCACCGCTTCAGATATCATCGTTCCGCGGTTTCGCGTCGCGGGATATCTTCAACCCTGTCTTGTCACGTACCTTACCATCCGACGACTCTTTATCGAGCCTAATCGATTTCCGCGACGATCGCTACTAATTGTAAGATCACCTCTCCGAGTAACAAACGATAATATAAAACCAATTGTATATAACGAATTAAAAAACAAATAAATCTATTTTTAGAAACATGTTAAAAATAAACAGAGTGCAGATAATTATAAAAAAGATATATGTCACTCATACTTCGGGAAATACTTGTAAATGTATTCGTTATCACATTTACGACAAATAATGTCTTTATTAAAAAATATTATTCTCGTGTCAAGATCGACTTGAAATATTTTTCAATTCCCAAATTTTAATATCTACAGATGAAACAATATTTTCGTCATGTTCTTTTTTGGGAAGCTCCATTGAATACCACCTTAACTTTTTGACCTATAACTACGAGTGAGACTCGAGGTAAGAATTTTAGGTCATAAGTTATAATCACGAGTCTGATTTGTGCCCAAAACAAGACCTACTTTACTGTTTAGCATTAAACCTACCATGGTCAAAATGTCCCTTCATAAATTCTTCAATAAAAATAAAACGAAAATGGTTCTGTCACATGTATAAAATTGTGACTATTACTTAATCTGATATCAAACTAAATAACTAGCATTCAAAATGTAAGAAATATCAATATATATTTATATGCAAAATTTCTTGGTAGGTTTAGTGTTACTATGGCCTGAGTAATAGCCAAGAAGATTAAAAACCAAATAAATCTACAAAAATAATATTAAAACTAAAGAGACGAAATGATCTGGATTACCCGTTACTTCCGCGGGCTAGATAGCTCAGGCATTAGATGTAAATATCGGTGCATTAAGCGCACACGTCTTGCAACCCGCATGGGTTCCCTCGAATCGGCTGTAAACGCGATTCTCTAATTGCTCGCTTCGAGCGGTGCATCGAACGAGATACTAAAACCCGACGCCCGATTCCGTGAACGACGGTTACAGCGTATGCACAAGAAGGAGGAGAAGCCCGTCGGAGAAATAACGCTCCGATTATTATTGTTCCCACCGCGGATGCAATTTACCGTGTGCCAAGAGAGAGAGAGAGGAGATGGGACTACTACGATCGTTTCGAACGCGTTCGCGGCGTTTGCTCGGAGCAGAAAAATCAGTGCCCTCGTATAGTAGTTCCTAGATTAGCAAGTCACTAATGACCCGGCCATTCGTCATGCTACATAATTCTCCTCCCCTGTTTGATACTAAAATGAATTATTCGTGCGCCGTTGAAGAAGCCGAGCTCCTCTTCCCTTTCGCACGGAATATACCGTAATGACCTCTGAAGAGTGGCTGAAATTCCGGGGCTCGATATTCGTACGGATGACCCAGAATTCCGTGTCTCTAACTTCGCGAGAAAACTAGAACGCGTTCCAGTCATACTGGATCCTCGATCGAACGACGATCGGTGAGAAGAGACCGCGGAGCCAGAAACCTATATTTACCATGCCTGCTTCGCATGAGAAAGAAACAGAACGCTCCCGCGCCTATTGTGAGCGGTGAGGGAAATGTCTCAATACGAACGTACGAGAGGGGCACAGTTTAATTCTTCGTATTTAACCCTTTCGAATCGAGGAATTTTTTTCCAAGATATTTACTGAATTTTAATTCGATGATATATTCTATTTTATTATTTTATTCATTGATTTTATTTTATTAAGGAAATCGTGATGACCGTGAGTCACCTCTTGAGTGCAGAGGGTTAATATTATAATTTTGTTTGAAATTAGGAACAATATTTTTGTGTTCTTAATACTGAAGATTTAATTCTAAAGCGACAAAGTCTATTTTGAATGCGATATGCCATAAATTGATAAGAAATGTTTAATATACAATCGACTTTTTCTTGA
>SHCU01000534.1:41251-59226 GCA_004307685.1 Ceratina australensis | reverse complement strand
ATACAATCGACTTTTTCTTGACCAAAGTGCTAAGACATCATTGTAAAAATTTAAACCTATACGCATTTAATGCTACATAAAAAAATTTTTCAATTGCAAACGTTCAGATAAAATACAGAAACGAACATTTCGAATTAAAATAAAAATACTTCGTTATTAATAATCAGGTGTTGAGTACTATTGAGGTCATTTCCCTCACGTGCTCTTTACGAAATGATATCATACCATCTGGTAAAATAAACTGAGTCCATTTAACACGAGACAATAGATCATTCGGTGCTGTCAATTTTTACTTGAATTTACTGGCTATAGAAATTCATTGCCATTGAAACTCATTATCTATCTTTTTATCGTATTCCTCGAAACCCTGACCGACATTCGACTAGACGCGATTGCGTCAACGTTCGCACGTTCATTGATAAATCACGTATATGCGTGGCTTGCGTAATATTATTTGAATAATTAAGCGGGATGAAATGCGATACACCGAGGCATGCAACTGAAATCCTATGCAACGCCAAGTTATTAACCACTATTACGAACGTTGTTTTGTTTCGCTATTAAATCATACAATGTGGTAACTTTTCGTTATTAATTGAACAGCGGAGCTACCTTAGGCGACAAGCCGCGTGAAGAGGGAAAAAAGAGGTGCATTTATAAGACGTCTATAATCTGTTGCTGTACACATTTTCTATTTGATTTCAATGATTGTAACATGAAGACGATTGTCTTTATGTCATTTCGTAATTACTATATCAATATTTTCTCTGGTCTCAAAGGGAAATAGCAGAATAATAAGATTTTTTTCAAAAGCCCGGCAGCTATTACAACACGCGTTGTGCAATTACTATTTCGAACTCCCGTGGTCGAAAACAAAAACACGTAACGCAATAATTGAATCTGGTGCTACCGTAATTTATATCCCGGCAATCTGGTTCTCAATCATTTGCCGTGGAAAATTCGTGTGATCAAGATATATCTAAAATAGAAAGTGAAAGGCATCTGATATTGTGTAACTCGTCATTGATACACTAACAATTATACTATTTTGTTATCAGTTAAGAATAATCTAAAAAAACGAGTTACTTCGTATTGCATCCATTCACTTGTACAGAACGAAATTCGATCATGAACGTGCTCCCATTGAGCAATACTTATTCCGAGAACAATGCTTCCCGGAAAGCTACGAGACCTCGGTTCATTGAGGAATCGCTGAAACTCGATACACCATAGTAAGAAAAACTACGCGCTACGTGTTGCGATCTAAATGTTCGATAAAGCCGAGACGTTTTCGACTAGGGCGATGTGTACGTGCGCGCTGTTTACATTGTTATCGTTGTGTCTCTTTCTGTTTAGGAAACGGAGCAAGGTCGTGCGAATACCAGCGAGAACTTCTAAGAAACTGAATTAAAATTTCACTCCTGTGACAATACATACATAAATATGTTATTAAAATCTCTGCACTCGAATTCCTCCACAAATAGTCGTAGAATTTAAAATAAAAATATATTGAAATTATTATTAATTTTTCCTTTCGACAAATTTTAAATTAATATATATGTGAATTGTATGGTAATTATGTTTAATTACTAAAATTCATGTTGATAACTTATAGTAATTTAAAAAATGTCAAACACTAGAATTAATAATAATTTTATATAATATATTATAATTATTATTCAGGGAAATTCTAATAATTAATCATTTTCCTTGATGTGTACAATACACTAGATTTTATAGTTTCATAAAATTACTATAAACTGAATAAATGTTATGATCGTATATGACTAAAAGCTGCGAGCATAAAAATGGAATAAAATGCAATTATGTATATAGAGTACTAATTTGAATAATTAGAATATTAATTCAAGTTTAAACAAAGGTCTATGAAAATTACTGAGTCACGTTATCTCTCCTAGCATCTCAAGACCTTCGATTCGAACATCGTCTATTTCCATTGCGATTGCGATACACAGCGGAGCTCGATTCAATTAGAATTCGCGTAGCGCGTTAGATAGTACACGTTGTACACAACTACGTGCCACAACGATCGGTATCCAACAAATACAGTCGCTCAATATGCAAAGAACCTACGGCCTATGCTTCTATTTCTTTTTTTGACACAGGTGTTAGATTACTTTGCATATATTTTAATTACAGATTTATTGGAAGTAAATCATTTCGGGTTGGGAGACTGGAGTAGGATGTGTGGCGTTAACCTTCGACAACGCGACGAAGAAGCTACCCACGGATTTGTTGATGAAAAGGCCAAGGCTCTCGAGACAGTATATCGAACCGATGCCAAGGTCGGCGCGATGCTACGACGTTTCAATTTTCATTAAGAAATCGTATTACAGTTTTTACATATCAATACATTTGCGAGCACTGATTGAATTTATGTTTTGTCAATTTTTCTAGCTTCGCAGTTTCATAATTGTCTCGATATTAAAAACGGAAAAAACTTGCCAATTGCGAATATGTGAATTCAAATACTTCATCTATAAAAATCGAGATATTAGAAACGAAGGGAGTTTTTATTAATTTAACATGAGTTGAATAAAAGTAAGGAACCTGCATCAGACGCAAATTCCTTTGAACCTCGCGTTTGAGTCACTCTTCAAACACGATACTCCAGTGAGCTAACTCGCATACATACATTTTCGAAACGTTTCAGTGGTCAATGCCTCTTACACGCGGTGAGAGTCAGAAGCAACTATGACTAAAAGTGAAATTCACTTAAATATCTCTGTAAAATGTTAGTTAACAATAAAATGAGTAAACTGTGCACTTTGTCTTGCTTATATCAAGCATGGAATATCCAGTATAAAAACTTGTAGCTTCGAAGTACACTTTCAACTCTTATTCATTGTACACACGTTACTGTAATTTTCAGTAAACAAGAAGGTAGAAACGAGGTGAGTAAACAAAAAACACGCAATCTTCCTTTCTCGATAGAAAACAGGCTTAAGTAATGAACAATGAAGAAAATAGTCGAGGCCTGCGTGTGAGAAAAACTCTATGAGAATGTTTAGCGTGCCGTTAATTGTGAACACGCAGATATTATTCATAATTGTGAGCACTCGACTGCGGAGCCCAGCCTCACGTATGATACGTAATTACCACATTGAAATATGGCTTATCGATATTGTCAGAGCGCGAAGGTTAAATGAGGAAATAATTATTAATTAAAATTAATTGTGTTGCCTACATTTTCAAAATGAAGGAATTCTATCTGAAACTTAATTAATTCATCAATTATCCTAAGGGAGAGTAGTTAACAAAAAAATTCCTCAGCAATTTCATTTGATAATCTATAAAATCCTGCGTTTTACTTTCGCGACTGAAGCTTATGAGTTAAAATAGTTTCGTACTGATACCGAGGAGGCTTTTGCCTCGGTGATGTACAATCGAATCGAGGATGCGCGTATCTCGTGCCACGATATCCCGTTGCGAGCTCGTTTCTACCGGTAAGCAGAGTATGTACTTATGGTCGCTGCTGAATCGCGGCCTCGCGAGCAACACACGAATAAGTACCGCAGATCCGGTAAGGATCGTTATCTCCCACTAGCCCTGGCAAAAACGAAAGAGACGTGTCCCGTTAAAATCCGCGAGGATTCGCTTCCTCTTTCCGGATTCAAATCGCGCCTAAACGTAAACACGTTACCCGATTTACCACCCTACGTTTTTATTCTACTTCCTCACCTGCCCTTAAGTACCAAGTATAGAGATCAGTAATTAAATGAATATCGAATTCTATATAAAATCTCATGGTAAATGTTGAAACGCAAATATATACAGAATAATAAAAATATATAAAAGCTGTAATGATGCGATTATAATATAAAAATTATAAAATGTATATTTAATATTTTTTTACTGAATGAGTAAAAAAAGTCATTCGTCATAATACCTTTAAAATTAGATTAAAAAAAAAGGTTGCATGAAATCAGAGATACTTGTAAGAGTAACGCGTTTACTATGAATAGACAACGTATCCCTGACATTAAACAAATATCACAGTACATATAAGAAAACAATTAATAATTCTCTACTGAGTGAATAAAATAATTCATTCAGAATAAAACCTTCAAAATCATATTAAAAAAAAAGAAACAATACTACATGAAATCAGAGATACTTTTAAGAGTAACACGTTTACTGACCATGAGTAAACGACGTATCTCTGTCATCAAACAAATATCACAGTCCATATAAGAAAACAATAATTCTTAGCTGACTGAATAAAAAACTTCATTCAGAATAACACCTTTAAAATCAGATTAAAAAAACAAAGAACGGTATTGCGTGAAATCCGAGATACTTTTAAGAGTAACGTAACACGCGTTCACTGACTCTTCGCACAATTATGCGAACGGCGAGATCGATGCGAAGGATTACGCTCGCGTTATGTAAGAACAGTGTAATTTCTATTCACAGCGTCTCCGGGAGGTTCACGGTTTCGAAAAGAAAAACAGTGAGCGTACGACGGATACGAGCGAGGAGCGGAACAGGCAGGTGCGCGTATAAACGCGGCCTGGTGGCCTGCTCCTGCGCGAGGAAACGACCGAGGCAAGTACGAAACGTCCGGGAGACGCGAGGAATTTCGTGATATCGTATTCAGCGGCAACTGACAGCTGCCAGTTGCAGGCGGGGAAAAATCAAGATGGTACCTGTAAGTTCGCGGATTCCCACCTGTTGGTACAGCGTCGGCTGGCCGTCGTCGCGGTTGCTACGCGCGGTCCCACCGGACAAAGCGTTATCCAGGATGACGACCGGGCTGGGTGTTAGCACACAGACGGGGCCGTGAGCGAACGGTCGATCCGTGAATACCGTGGGAAGAACAGAGACCGAACGAGCACATCCACTGATACACGCACAGCACGTTAACGCGCCGGTTTCAATTCTCGCGGGGGCCACGTGCGAAAATTCTCTCGTTCTCTCGGCCGATTCGGGGCTCACAGCGACGCGGTCGCACGGTCAGGTGAAACGTCAATACGCGGGTAGCAAGCAGCGTCCTTCGTAGCGTCCCGTGACGACGGCGGAAAGGACACCGTCATTCCGAGATTCTGGAACGAACCCCAACGCTCTGAACTAACCACTCCGCGCGAGCACCGATGCACGACTGTAGCCGAAGCCGCGCGAGATCGCCGAGGGAAACGATCGGCGACGGAACCGGCCGAGCGGCGACGGGAACGGCCGAGCGCGGCCGAGAACGCGACGATGGAATGCGCGCGAACGGAAATCAACCGGGATCGGGATCGGAATCGGGATCGGGGCTCGCTCTCTTGTGCTCTAGGGATTGGGCTTCGGATTTGCCGGTTCGTACGCGATCCAAGGCAAATGACCGCTCTTACGAGCTCTTCTTTCTTTACGTACGCACCGTGAACTTCACCGGTTGGTACGAACTGTGTCTATTATCCCTTCGCCATATTGTACGCGTGTGCGATAGATTATCGATAGTTTTAATTCAACATGGCGAAATGTATCGATGTTTCGCGTACTGATTTTTGTGAAATAGAATGACATTATATATTTGAAAATGTACACGTTATTTTTGATGCACATATCAGCTCAAATACTTGTAGAGTTTTACAAAAGACGACTACGTATGATTCGAATTAGGGATGCGCGATAGAATATCGATACGGCAAGTATCGATACTTCTACTATGGCGAGTTTGAAGTGACGTAATCTGTGCAAAGTGAGTGTCCCAATTTGTGTTCGCGTCTTAATTAATTGTAAAAGCTGTTTAAATTGAATATCTGTTGGGATTAATTGCAAGTACATTTAGTATAAACGATTTCTATTAAAAATACGTTAGTGAATCAAGAGTTAATTACATAGAAAATCTATAAAAATGAGTGAAGTACATTCCCGCTGTTGAAGGGGTTAAACTCGAAGAAAATTCTACGATCCCATGCATGGGCGAAGGTAAGAAATTAAGGAAACATTTTACATCAATAACTTCAAACCCGTTAATTAAATTTATTAATAGCGAATGTTTCTTTTACGAAAAAAGTACGAGAGAGTCTGTTTCTTCTTGTAGTGTTTGTCTCGCTGCGTGTCTCATTTGCATAGCCAGGAATGTGAAATTGAAGATGATAAATAAGAGCAAAAGTCGCTTAATGGCGAAATCCGGTACCTCTGACACGGTAGCGGGGTAAGGGTTTGCCTGGAAGAAAAATTCCTGACGTATCGCGTACACGCGAGACGATACATTTCTTTTTCATCAAATCGAACGCTATCGTTAATCGCATCGGATCCCCGCGACGAAGATAAAGCGACTCCGCTGAATTTACATTAGCGCGAGAGAGCCTTCAATTAGAAGGATGCTTGAAATCAAGCGGCATGCTTTTTAATCAGCCTTGGCGAAGCGTTAACGTCAAGATTAGGGGAAATCAACTCTAAATATACCGTTTCATACGGTAGAAAGTGCTGCCCCGTTGCTGTTTGTACGGAATTGCTCCCCACGTAGGCGACAATATCTCTAAAAGGTACGTTAACGAGCGATATTTAGATCTAATCTCGTAATCGTTGTTTCATACGTAGTTTCACCTCATCGCTGGTACCTCGAAGTCGCACGAAACGAAATTCGATGATAACGGATTACGGACCCAGCGGACACACACACACACAGATGTTTATCTGCCGAGACATCGGTGGCCCTGCCACAAAGAGATGTACATATCTCGATACCATAAAAATCACCGCGTTCTCCCTCGGCTCGGTTCACCCACGCGGCAACCGGATGCCATAAAATCCTGGCTAAAACGCGACATTCAATTGCGTTTATTACATATTTACGAGGATACTTACATAATGACGCGCGTTTCGCCCGGTCGGACTTTACGAATCCCTCGAGCACATTTACCAATGTGTCGCGAGGTTCGCGACATTGTACTTTCGAAAAACGTGTACAGGAATCGTCTGGATACATACGTTTTCGCACGGTAAATGGACTTTTGATATTTCTCGCGAAATTCCTTTACTCAACTCATTTTTTTTTTAAATAAAGTGTAGAAGATATATATGATATAACTTTGATCTGAACAATGATCGATACCCGTTCACTTTTGGTAGAAAGTTTCCGAGCACTCCCACACGCTCGACATTCCTCCTGGTCAGTTTGGAAAAAGAAAAGGAAATTGATCGTGCTCTCGAGGAGCTGCACACACGCCGTTACGCATACCACCGTGCGCGAGACGTTCCATCGTCCACAGCCGACCATCTGCCTTGTCTTTTGTCAAGGACGACTCTCGCGATGCCACTGCTTCGAGGCCGATTCAATGATCGCTGCCATTAAATCGTTCCTAGACAGCACGCAGCCTACCAGATGACTGCCGATCGGTTTTTCTAAGTGGATCAATCACATTCAACCACTGCGATTCCTGTCGCTGATCTCGATTGAAATATAATACCAATGTAACTACAGTTTATATTTCTATTTATTATATTTAAATATTTTATAGCAATTCAATGATCGTTGCTATTAAATTGTTTCTAGACAGTACGCCTGCCAGATGACTGCCGATCGGTTTTTCTAAGTGGATCAATCACGCTCCTGCCTCGATGTCAATTGAAGTATGATACAACATCAACGTGAGTAGAGTTTATATTTATATTTATTACAATATTTACATATTTTATTTGGTTCGATATCAAATTCTAAAAGAATTAAAATGTAACGTTCTATTGAAACGTTGGATCGACTCGATACGAACAATTATTTTTGTGACTCAGTGTAAGTTATCGTACGATTTCGGTCGTAAAACGATTTTTGTCACTTTTTTAATGGCCTACTGTTATGCCCGCTGCACCGTTCGCAGCGGCGAAAGAAAGCGAAGGTATGCGCACGCACACGCACCCGTGCCGCTGTCTACCTGTATTTAAATCGGTCGGCACTCGTGCCGCGCCGTGTATCGATCCACGCATTGTACGTTTGTCACGATAGGTACGTGTCACGCACGTGGCTGCTGCTGCCTGTTTCCGATCCGTCGACGTGCCCGTGCTCCGGCTTGGAAGCACCGCGTCGGAGACATAGTTTTCTCGTTAATCACCGTGATTACGCTATTTTCGCGTGGCGCAATCGCCACGGAAAAGGCGCCTTTGTGCTCCTAATCACCGGACCCTGATTGTATAGGCCCAAGATTGCTAAATTCGGAATCCTCTGTTCTCGGATTGCGCCACATTAAAAATTGTTTCCACCATTGTATTATATCAGGAATCTAGGCCAGATCGTTAATACAAACACTTTCTCGTTTCGCAGTTTAGGATGAGGCTGGGAAAAAGAATGTATTGATAGATTCTTATTTCAATAGATAATTCAGTTACAGCTGTATAATAGAATAAAGAAAACAGGATTGACTCGAAGAACGAACAAATATCAAAGCTACTTTCTAATCAACTAGCTTTTTGAGATCTTGTTTGTCCAAAAACGTTTGAATGAAGCTCATCGAGTAATCTTGTTTGAACGAAACTGAAAGTATAGTGTGAATTATCATCCGATCGAACGAACGTAATTCGTAGTTGGCACTTTCTATATTGTTGCAGCAACCTCATCGTTCAATCAAACTGAACTGTATTTTAGGTTGAACGTAAAAAGAGGTAATAGATGATATTGGTGAATCGAGGCCAGATATTTCTAAAGCGTGATTTATGCGAGACACGCGAGGCGACCGTAATTCGTATCAATTTGGCTAACGGGGCTAGATGCACACCAGAATCGGTCAAATTAGAGAAAATGTTGCCGCGTGATTTATCTGGCTTCATTTCACTCGGATTATGGTTTCCTGGCTGCCCCGCTGCTTTCGCTTTCGCGCGCACCGTCTAATCTACGCGACATTTCCATTGTTATTTTGACACCCATTGCACGTCAATCTTGTCCGCGCAATTTGCCAATCGCGACGTCACCTTTCGCGATTCGCGATTTTTCACGACGCTCCACCAGGAACAGGCGACATTACCTAATCTCGTTGAATCGGTTCGAATTAAAGTATTAATAAATCTTTGACCCGTCTGTTTCACCGGCGAATTTTTGCGGGGAAAGATAGCAAGATAAGATCGCGAGGGAAAGAGAAAGCACGCGTCCGAGCTGATTGCGAGAGACACGCAACAATCGCTGCAATTGACCGCGTAATAGAAACGCGTTATGCAGTCTACGGTGCAGGGGCCGGTAGGATACCGATACCGGTCGACCTTGACGATGGACATGATTCCTTAACGGGCGTTTTCCCTTTTACGGAAGGGTTCCGCGTTCGCGTAATTGCCACGCTGCAAGTCCTCCAGGTCGTCGAATTAGGACCGCATGCAAAAACGTATTACCTTTCCGTCCACGTTCTTCAACGTTCCTGTACCAATTATCATAGCTCTGACGCAAACCTTATCAGCCACAATCGTTTGCATTTCTTCTGTTTGAAATGTCGTTCCAATATCTCTTATCTGAATTTTTATTAATGCACATTAAATTGTTGAGGCAAACAATTGACAGTTTTTAGAAGAAGTTTGATTGACATCGCTGTGCTTTTATTCCCATTCGTTACTTGAGTATGATTAACCTTCTTGTAACGAAGCGATCATGGCAGATCGGTTGTCCCACTTCAAACGCATGCAACTATTAAATTAGCATCGATATAATTATTTTAGACGAGCACAGACAAGTCTCTGTCCCGTTTCACAGTACTTAATTTTATTTCATTGCACGTCTTTTACGATTCCATTAAATGCTTAAGTGGGTAACTTTTAAAGACCGTAGAGGTCTAAGGGACTTCTACCTGCATAATCCATTCAGGCCGTTTCGATTTTCCCGAACGTAAAACGTTGTAAAAACCGAGATTATCTTCTTGCCTAATATATTTATTCGTTCGTAGCCCGAGCCAAGGGTTCGCTAAAAGTCATACACTTTTCTATGTTAAACAGATGAAAGTCTATACACTATAAAACGGCGCTATGCTAACTAAATGTAAATGTCCGCACAATATACCACAGGATTTCTCTTTATATGTTTTCGCATACCACAGCGCAGCCAATCGATATATTATTCGAACTTATCTGTAATTTATCAATGTCGAAACAACGATAGAAAATTCGTAGCTCCGGATTATACAGAGAGCTCGACGTCACCGCAGTTGGTTCGAGGAAAATCGAAGGAATTTCTGGGAAGATCCGTGAGGTCGTGTTGAAGGTGGCCAGGCGATGTACCTGCGCGAGACGGTGCGAAAGTGGAATCCTTAAGGAGGCACAAGGAAAAGAATTTCCTTGTCGTATCGGGTGGATCGGCGTGTCGGGACTAGCAGGTAGCCGGGATTGAATACGAATTCCCCTAACGGTTCGTACGTAGAGAGGGACGAGCAGCCTGGAGCTCGGTGGAAAATTAGCAAACGCGTCGTGAAGAGCGTTGGCGTAACGTTTATTACCACAGGTGGCTCGGGCATAATGCCGCGTGAATAAAATAGGCGGTTGCCGTAAACGCTATTGCGCTCGTTAACCCTTGACGATCCATAATAAAACAAGCTTGTACTGTTAAACCTTATTACAGGGTCGCCGGCGAAAGAAATCTATCCATCATTCATCACGGGAAAATAATATCGGCAACAAGTAATATTTTAGTTTTCCGTGTAATCTCCGTAGCCAATCAAAATGTTAATTTCTATTAATGCGCTCGTAAATACGTGATCAGCATGAAATATGTACGAGACGAGGCACGAAAGGGGTTAAACGAGTTACGTCCGACGGTTACCGGTCAACGTGGCCCGTCGATTCGCGTATGACGGATATAAATAATCGTACGATCGACCCGTGGATTCATCGTGATTTATCTTTCCGCGCATCCCGGGCCCCTCTTCTTACGTATAATAAGAGTTTGTATAACTTTACGCCGGATTGTAGGGTAGCTTAATTGACACGTCATCTCTTTTCGTGCTGCACGGCTGAACCATTCGTCTTACCCTCGATCCACGCGTCGCTCTTAAATCAATTCCGGCTACGGACAAATTACTAAAAAGAATTAATGGCTTCGACGTCGGTGCTAATTGGCCCCGAAATCATGCGAACAGGCAGCTCTCCGGAACACATTTCGATCCATGTCATACCGTTTTTGATCAAGCCATCGAATGAGATAAAAATATGTTATCACTTCGCACTCCGGACAATTTTCCACAACATCTTTCAGGAGATATAAATAATTAAGTAATGAAGCATATATATAAGCAATAATGAAATAATGAAGCATTAAGCTTGGGCTAAAAGACCTCTTGCTGCACGCATAAAGATACAAAGTGACCCCCAGCAGCTACGAAGTTATTTATTTAGTTTATCATATCGCCACAGCGGCGTCAACGGAGTGCAAAGGGTTGTATTTCTTCGGACGAAAAATGTTGGGAAATCCTAAGTAACATGAGGTCTACCCCTGCGTGATTTTATCTGCGACTGGGGTGAGCGAGTACGTACATACGTACGTTCTACGCCCATGCGAAATTAATAGGTGCTCGATGCACGCGTGAGCGTGCGCGAATAACCTTTGGAATCCTTTAAAGTAAGTAATCGCGGAGTGGGTGGACGAATGAATGAAACAGCCCACACGCTGACAATGAAGCGCTTTTGCTAATCTAACGCTAACTCATCGTCGCTGGTTGTTGTAACGCCGATTATGAAACCGTTTCCCCCTCGCCAGTGAAGTTCGCAAGATATATTGCCCGTGTTGTCAGGGAAATCGGAGAATACAGAAAATTGACCAACGGAATATGAATTTCAGATTAATCCGCGCGATACGTTCGGTTTCTATTTTAGCTACCCGCGCGGAATTTTAATACTCGCGTGCACGTTTTACGCTCGATCCAAAGGGAACACCGAGACCGGGTCGAGCGTGTAAGTACGTCTCGGGGGATTATCGTTTAATTAACGAAGCGAACAGGAGATCTTGCTGTTTATAGAGAGGCGATTAATATTCCCGAGTGATGGCCAATCTTTTCGTGTTGCCATTTTCTACCGTAGTTATATTCAATTTCATAAGTTGTTCCCTATAAATTCTGTACGTATTTATCGTTGATTCGCCGTGATAGCGACAGCTTGAAATATAGTCCATATCATATGGCCACCACTGTAATGAATTTTTCAAAGAGTCGTAATTTATTAGCACGGAAGGAAGTGTAAAATCAGGTACCGTCGATCGACGGTGAGCTAACAGGGAAAACACGTCACGTATTGGGCGAAAGGTAAATCTCTAGTCGATTCATTTTTATCCCCTTTTTTTCCGAACCGTTGACTCGATCCTATAATTAATTAATACAGTTCACGATCGAGGAGCGTGTAGCTGCGTAGATAGAAAAACGATACATCGAGATATCCTTGATGATTCGATTAATACGTACGCCTCGGCCGTGTCGACGGATCGATCCTGGAACTCCTGTGGGCGGGCTGACACGACCGATCAAATTAATACGATTTCAAAGAGAATCGCGAATAGGTACCCACTCGCGAACGCAACCGCGAACAGTGATAAATTGCTCGGCCGGTAACTAGTACATGGGCGTACAACGTTAGAAATCACGTGATCAGATTGAATTCTATGCGAGATGAGATTTTTGTTTCTTAAACATCGATTTCCATTTTGCGAGCTACGATTACGTTTAAAAAGCGCGTGTTCGAGATAACGCGGTGATTTATAGGAGCGTCATCTGCGACCCGTACTGTTCCTGCATTTTTCGTTTCGCCGGCCCGTACAGTTTGATCTTGTGCTCGAGTTCGGTGATCTTCTCCTTGAGCTCGTCCCTCGACCGCATTATTTTCTCCATCTCTATCAGCTCCTGACTGAAAACGCAACGACGGTTAGGCAAATATTGACTCGACGGGGGAAACGGAGGGGAGCATACTGAGCGACTAATAGTCCGGCCTCCTGCTTCTTCTCGTTCATAATATCCCGAAGCTCGTTAAGCGTGACATGAGCTTTGTTCAGACACTCTCGAATCTTAGTGTTCTCCTCGCTGTACTCTTCAAGCTTCTCTTGCTCCAGCTTTATGTCCTCCACTATGCACACCTCTTTCTCCTTGTACTGAGCCACGCCGTTCACTGTCTCCGCGATTCTAACGAGAATCGTGTTTTACGATCGGCTAACAAACTTTCATATCTGATCATTTTCTGAAGAAGTTTTAATCCCTTGCACTTGGCTTATTAAATGGTTCTATGAATTATCGATTAGATGTAATTTAATTACTACAGGATTTATATATATACAGGGTGGACTATTTTAATTTCCACAGTAGAATTTCTGAAAAGATATGATATTAAGCAACTTCTGTACAAAACAGAAATTCTACTCGAGAAATTAAAATGGTCCACCCTGTATGTATTAATCTAAAAATTGTCGAAGGGAATATTAATGATCATTTTATAGGAATATAAAAATGATTAATGATAGGCACTTGATACGAAGCTTCTCCAATTCTCGGTCCCTTTCGTCTACTCTATCTTTGTAGCCAACATTGGCGATATGAAGTGCCTCGTAGTCCATCGTGGTCATCCCCTCGCCCAAGGTCTCAGCTTCCTTCAGTCGCATATGCAGATCTTCAAGACGATGTTGCAGCATTATATATTTATGGCGATCTCGCGCCAAAATCTTACGCCTCGCAAGCTGACGTAATTTAAGAATCATCGATATAACGTTTCAGGCTTCAAATAAATAATTCTCGTTTACACGTTTATTTAATTGAACGAGACACCTGACGTTTCAGCAGACTGCTCATCAGTTTGTCCGAGACTTTCTTGGCAGTTTTCGCAAATATCAGACCGATGCCCACCTCTTGTTCGCGTTCGAGGAACTCGCCGAAAACTCGATCGTCCTCCGCTTGAAGCGACTGCACCTTCTCGGAGTAATTGTTTATCTCGTACGTCATTTCAGCCTGCTGACTCTGTATATCGTCGACCTGCATCTTGTACTCCTTCAAGACTTCTTTGTACTGTTCCTCCATTTGCTCGATGGTCTTCGTAGGGTCCGCAGGTACCATCCGTTGTTGAGTCTTTGTTGAACGACCGTGAGTCATTCCGATCATATCGTTCATTTATTCGTCCAGGTTCACGTCGAAACGCGAGAAGGACACGTCTAATCTCACCCTTTTTATATTACGAAAGACGAAAAGCTCCAACAGCTTGTTCTTCCTTTTCAACTCGGATTTCTCGTTCAGTAACTCAGTCAACTTGCCGATCAACGCTTCACGTTCGGCCATGATCTGATGCGGAGGGGAGAGAAACAACGGAAGGTTACACCAGAAACCTCTTTATTATTTACATCTTCTCCATTTACAATGTACACCGTTCGCGCGAGCCATTATGTGCAAATATGCGGATTAAAGGTAGAGGGACACGGCGAGAGGCCCGGGACCTCGAATCTTAATGTATCACGAAGGTCGTGAGGAATAGCGATTCCACGGGCAGAACGAGAGAGAATGACAGGTTTATGCGCACCTCGGCAGGTATCTCGGGAACCGCGGGCTTCGCCGGCTCTTCCTTGAACTTTTCCGGGGTAGAAGCCTCCGACAGGGCCTCCTCTTCCTCGGACTCCCCCACCCTGCCGTACATATACTCGTCCTCGTACACATCCTCCGGGCGCCGTTTCGTGATAATATCCCAAAACGTCTCTGCCTCGGTTTTCATTTCCTCTATTTCTTTCTCCGCCTCCTCGGCTTCTTCCTCCTCTTCCCTTTCCCCCTCTCCTTGAAAGAATTCCCCCATATCCATCTCATCCTCCGAGTAGGACACGTCGATTTTATAGCTGATCTGATTGAGGAATTTTTACGTACTTGTTGATATAGAAATGATATTTTATATTTAGTGAACTCCTTAGAGCTAACTTAAAAAGAATTCCCCCAGTATAGCAATTTCGTCCTCCAAGTAGGACACGTCGATTTTATAATTGATCTGATGGAGGAATTTTTACGTACTTGTTGATATAGAAATGATATATTATATTTAGTGAATTCCTTAGAGCTAACTTAAAATGATTTTATGTTTTGTGTAAAAAATTTATTACGCACTGTAGCTCTCTATGGAATTTTGCAAAAAAGATCAAGTATCACAGAAACACGTTGAATGACATTAAGTGATGACTCTCAAGTGTAAAACGTTAATTCGCTAAGAATTCTCCTAGTATATCCATCTCATCCTCTGACTAGGATACGTCAAATTCATAACTGATCTGATGGAGGAATTTTTACATACTTGTTGATATAGAAATGATATGTTTAGTGAATTCTTTACAGGTAACTTAAAATGATTTTATATTTTATGTAAAAAATTTCTACGCCCTGTTGCTCTCTATGGAATTTTGTAAAAAAGATCAAGTGTCACAGAAACACGTTTAATAAAATCAAGTGATGACTCTCGAGTGTAAAAGGTTAATTCGCTAGTTGTAGTTTCGATAATATGTACCTCCTTCTGGTCATTTTGACTGACAACTAAATCGAACGAGATTTTGTGTATATCCTTGGGCTCGTCCATGTTCAGAAATCCGGCGTAGGCAATTCGAGACGGAGCAGGCCGACGACGAGAGGGATAAGAAACGCCACGGGTATATATCTGAAGGTATAGGTGAGACGAACAGCTGCGGGACGAAGAAAACAGTCGAACGAATTCGCCGTGGATCGACGCCTCCTCGAGAAAGCCTCGAGCCGCGGTCGTCCTTGGCGATCGAAGATGATCTTCCCTCTCGAATCCAAGAATACATACTGTATGTGCATGCACGTACATACGCTCGCGCGGTGTTGCTTGTTTAAGCTTCACGCGCGGCCACGAAGAAGAAGCTGCAGCCGGGAAAAGTTCCTCGCGGGATGTCGATTAAACCGCTGCGAGCTACCGGACACCTTCTTCCCCGGTTGCATCCTGCCGCGCGATGGCTACGATTTCATCTACGCCGTGTGCCTTACTCCTCCACGGTCACCGAGCCTGATGTATGAAAAGTTTAATTTATAGCGGACGCGGCTCGTTCGATTACGCGACGAGGAACACAGCCACGGGTTGAAACCCGAGTACGCCGTTGGACAGCGTTAAACGACCGGGAATTAATAAGGGTACTTCGCAAAAAATCGCCGATGCGGGCAAGTTTTATTCGGAGATAGAAAACGTCCATTTGGAATCAGGTATTGCTTTAATATGGTTGGGGATTAATCAAGAGAGGTAGACAAGGAGTCTTGGATAAACGATTTTTTATTGAACTGAGATATTCATATTTTGTAGATAATTAATTATTGATCATTTTGACGTGTGTCAATTTCTTTTTTCTGGTATGTATATGAGAGAACGTAGAGATGTAACCTTCATTTAGAATCGGGTACTACTTTAATACAGCTGTGAATTAATTAAGAGAGGTAGACAAGGAGTCTTGTACGAACAATCACTTTTTAATTGAACTGAGATATTGACAGTTTCTTTAAATAATTGTCGACCATTCTGAGGTATTTCAATTTCTTTTTTGTGGTATGCATATGAGAGAACGTAGAGATGTAACTTGCATTTAGAATCGGGTACTACTTTAATACAACTGTGAATTAATTAAGAGAGGTAGACAAGGAGTCTTGTACGAACAATCACTTTTTAATTGAACTGAGATATTGACAGTTTCTTTAAATAATTGTCGACCATTCTGAGGTATTTCAATTTCTTTTTTGTGGTATGCATATGAGAGAACGTAGAGATGTAACTTGCATTTAGAATCGGGTACTACTTTAATACAACTGTGAATTAATTAAGAGAGGTAGACAAGGAGTCTTGTACGAACAATCACTTTTTAATTGAACTGAGATATTGACAGTTTCTTTAAATAATTGTCAACCATTCTGAGGTATTTCAATTTCTTTTTTGTGGTATGCATATGCGAGAGCATAGAGACGTAACTTTCATTTGGAATCAGGTATTACTTTTACCCAGTTGTGAATTAATCAAGGAAGGTAGATAAGGAGTCGTGAACGAGCAATCAATTTTTAATTGAACTAAGATATTCACATCTCCTTCAGATAATTGTTGACCATTCTGAGGTGTTTCCCTTTCGTTTTCGCGTTACGCACATACGCGAGAACGTAGGGAAGTGACTTCAGGGAACGAGCCACCCAGCGCAAGGTCGTATTCGGTTTCCTTTGATTTACCGGACACGCTTGAATTTCTGCGCTTCGAACGATTTATCGTATAGGATCTTTCCTCATTTTAATCGAGAAATGAATCTGCGTTCGGCTGATAAATAGCTGCGTTCGATTCCCCGAGTTCAGATTTCACCGCAAGATACCGCGCATAACAGTAGTATCAGCGATTTGTCTTGATCGCCGATTATCATCTCCGGTACTTACTTTCGTGCACCGAAAATTTTACGAGGACTCGCGGTTTAATAATCCCGCAACAATGAGGGAGCCGTGCTGAATATAACGAGAAGGTGCGTGCGTTTGCATTCGGGTAGCGCAAACGCGCGGTCTCTGGTTTACGAAGGTGGCCCTACGGGGATTAGATCTCGTGAAAACGAAAAAAGGAACGAGAGGAACGGAGCAACCGAAGGGTGAAGCGAGAGAGAGAGAGATGAGGAGCCAGGGTACTTGAGGCCGCGTGGGCCGCCAAGACTGCATTCCTGTAGGATCAAGGATCCCTGGTTGCGTCGCGTACGTGTATATACCTTCTGTGTACGTGTCTCTCTACGCTGTCTGTTCCGGTGTAACCGTGTACTCGAGCCGGAGCCAGAACCCGTGTGCGCACGGTAACAGGCGCGACTCCCCCTCACGAACGCGAAACACACACGTGTCCGGGTCGGTGTACCAAGCGACGTCGAAGAGGGTCGTCGCGTCGGTTGCTGCGGCCAAGGTTCGATTGTCAAGTATCGAATCCCCGCTGCTTTTTACCAGCCCGATACATATAACGTATAGGTACGTACGCGTACGCGCGTGTATACGCCTCGCCGGAGCAGTAGGCAAGAAAACGAGTTTTTACGTCCCGATGACACTGACGTACCA
>SHCU01000534.1:4438-24283 GCA_004307685.1 Ceratina australensis | reverse complement strand
TTATCTAGTGCAACATTATTTTTCTGAGCAACCTCATCAATTTTTTTCATCAAATATATCGTTACCATATCATTTATATATGAAAGCATAATGCATGATACAGATCGATATGAACTTCTAACCCGAGAAACACTTCTCATCTAAGAAAGAATTGTAAAAAGGGTTTGAATAATCTGAGAGAGCGTGTTACATCGTTGAACTTCACTCGTTGCGCAAAGTTCGAACGAGGAAGCGGGCGGACCGATGATCGAGCGATCGTAGCCGGGTTTAATGCATCGTGCAAACAACGCGTGCACGATCGTGTTCGAGGAAAATGATACGCGCGCGTCAAAAAAGGGAGGAGCGCGAACGATACGATGGGTCAGGGACCGTAGTGGAGCCGCAGAGATTTGTTTAGGTGAAATTACGCGGCCGACCTCGACCCCGGGGATCGAGCCGGAACCACGCTGCTATACTTCTCGTGTTCGACCGGAGCCAAGATTAATAACGTATCTTCGCCCTGCAAATAACCATGTATATACGATCGGCCCACGTCGTCAGCGATGCATTGTACTCGCGTGATACCAACCAGAGATACCACAGGTTTCATACGAACTTTGATACTCCGGCTGGAAGTCGGAATTGTATGGAAATGAATATACATGTGATTTTTATTTTCTTTTATCTGAAAATATTAGTATAATAATTTAAAGCTTTTCACTCCGAGGTGTCTCACGGTATATTAAAATGAATTATCATACAATTCAATTTGAAAATGAATAAAAAAATGAATAACAATTTTAATACATTAATTTGTATTAAGAGATTTTTCTAATATTTTCTGAAAAAATTCTTCGAGCGCAAAGGGTTAATATAACTATTGATTATACTATAATAAATTGTCTAATAAAAATGTATATAACATATACATAAAATATAATTGGTATGCGTGGTACCGCGCGTTTGAAGCTGGCCGAGGAGTCGCGTCCGACTTATTTCTAACTGAACTACTAGAATGCGGGTTTTCGCGCTTCCCGTTGGATAACAGTGCAGTGATAGGAAAGGCGGCGGGATTCGTGATGCAAGACGAGTTCAGGAGGCGGCCTGGCATCGGCATCGACCTCGGCGGAATATAATCGAGTGGCGTGCTCCATTTCCCGCGCGCGAGATCGCGGCACCGATGGGACCGAGAGGATCGGCGTGGCTCGGCGCCGCGTTGGAAATGGAAGGGCAAATGGAAGAGCGGCCGTAGTAGCAGCGGCAGCAGCGGAGGCACACGAACCTGGGATCCTTTTACGATACTCGGCCCGAGCACGAGTTCTAGCGGAGTTCCGTGGGTGGAGCGGAGTTCACGAGGTCGGGTCAAACAGACGACTTCTAATGCTATCGAGAAGACGCGATCCCGAGAGCCTTGAGGTTCCGTTGGACCTAGTCTGCTGATAAGATGTGTGTCGAACTTATTGCTCACCCTGATATCGTGTCAGTGGAATTAGAGCATCTAACAAGTTTGAGGCACTAATGCTGGATTCCAGTTGAGGATATCAAATCAACACTTAATAGAGACTCGTAGCCTCATTCAATACAGTAAGAGGTGTACGTAGAGACTGTTTCAGCAAAATCTGCCCTATTTCGGCATGTGCTGTCCGTGTTATATCTAGCAAGAAGTGGCTAAAAAGTTGTGGGGTTGAAAAATGGTGAAAAACAAGTAGGAATGGGAATATTTGGGTTTGGGATGAGTAGGCAAGGACAATGGTCAAGATAAGTAAGGGAGGTTTCTACTAATATGATATCGTTGACTAAGGCTACCTTAAGCATGACTCAGACTCAGTTCTTAATCTAAAGTAACTGAACCTATCTTAAGTTAAAACACTAATGTGGTAAGAATCATTCAAATGATTTTTATTCTTGTCAAAGAAATTATTTTTTATTTCGTCAAAAGATGAATAATTATTGCTACCCTGTTAATCACGAGGTCGGATCAAACAGACGACTACTAATGCTGTCGAGAAGACGCGATCCCGAGAGCCTCGAGGTTCCGTTGGACCCAGCCTGCTGCTAAGATGTATGCCTAACTTATTGCTCACCCTGATATCGTATCAATCGAATTAGAGCATCTAACAAGTTTGAGGTATTAATATGGTAAGAATTATTCAATTGATTTTTAGTCTTGTCAAAGAAACTATTTTTTATCTCGTCAAACGATGAATATTTATTGCCAGTCGGTTAAGAGAATTAAGTGTTGGGTTCGAGACGAAAAATGCATTTTGTCTTTGGCGCCGGTTGGATGGGTGAGCAATCAACCGATCGTTCACTTTATGCGTAGGTACTATTAAATAAGTATTGATGGCCATTCTGATAGGAAAGCCAAGTTGGTGGCGATCGTGGGAGGAGGCAGAGTCAAAAGGGAAAAAAGTTTGTGCCCGAGGCGATGCCGCGTGAAAGGAACGTCGGTTGAAGGGTTTCCACGGGTTCCCGTTAGCCTGCCCATTTACTTAAGCCATTCATTTCGCTTTTCTTTAGAACATCCGCGGCTACGAGTAACGAGAATCGAACGAATCCCCTCGGGGTCTAATTGCACCATACGTAAGTACATAACTCGGCGCGCGCGCTTAGCTGATTCAGTGCCGGCGATTGCGTGCTTTATTAAAAACCCTTGTCCGTGACGCGTTTCACGGACGCGACGCGATGCCTGTAATCGCGTATCGCGTGCACCGCCGCCACCCTAACCGCGGCGCGTACGAAACGTATAAAAGGTTCAGGACTCGTCTGTCAAAGCTGTAAGCCCGGTGAAAAATCCTATTAACCATCGTAATGGGGTTCCGTTAAGCCGATTGCCGCGCTGATTAGACGTCGTGTCGCGTCGCCTAGCCTTGGTGTAAAATGACATGCTCGAGTAATTAGGACCGGTGTAAAGTGACACATCGCGAATATCTACCCGCTCAGGTTCCTCGTTACCTGTTGCCCAATTATAGATACAGTTTCATCCCTAAAAACTGTTGTATCCCGTGTGAAGTTCATTGTATCTAATAGGACTCCAACTCGAGACGGTATATTAGGCTGAAGTTTTATTAACACTTTATCGTTTTTGAGGATGCCATTCACTAAGTACCGGCTTAATTCTTAATTCTTTGTGCTTATTCCTTTTGTTCAAAGGAATGTCATTTTATTAATATTTATACTTTATTTTTCATTTGTTTTATATAATAAAGGACCTTGTAAACTAACGTACATAAAATATATTGAAGGTAATAGTAATTCAATTTTTTTAGTAATTTAATAATTCGATAGCCAAAAACCGATTAATAGGCTAGCTGTCAATAAAGTGTTAAGCGCGTTACAGTACTCTCGATAGCTCGGTACAGAATGTTAGTACACGGAGTCGCAGGACAAAAATCTCAGTTGAGGAATTTCGGCAAATCTATATATACGCTTGGAACTATGAAGGGCTAGTCATCTGAGGACAAGGTCCAAAAATGAAGCAGGGAACAAGATACAGCTTCGGACAATTATTCTGAACCCACTACTGCTTATGAGTGAGTTCTCTAGCGGGACAATATTCACAAATAGTAAGAAATCTATTGGTTTACGTTACAATGCTTCGGCATATGATGATGCTGCCAATGCTTAAGCCTGGAGCATTGAAACATAAACGAATAAATTCCTTACTACTTGTGAATATTATCTCGCTAAGGAACTCACACATAAGCAGTGGTGGGTTCCGAATAATTGTCCGAAGCTGTACAGTTGACAGGATGAGTGGAAGTCAGGTATGAGGTCATCGGGATTTGGAGTAAGTGGACAGGGTATCTATTGTTTGATTAGATTGGAATACAACAAAACTGACACTCAATTAATTCGTAATAACGCGTGATTCGACGATTTATGAAATGTCAATTCGCCGAACTGAAGCGATCCGTGGCAGGCTCTCTGATTTACCTGCGATTACCCGAGAAGCGAGTCGAAATTACGCGAACGAGGAGTAATACAAAGATTGTCCGGGAAATTAATATGTAGAATGGGTAAACTAGCCGTCCATGAAATTATTGCCGTCGCATCGGGCATTAATAACCCCGCGAGAGTCGGCTCGATCGAGCGTGCGAGATTTATATCTTCCACTTACAGAGTTTTCCCGAGCGAGCCCCCGTGTCTCGTCCCTTAATCCGCGACCTTTTCGGTCTCCATCGATCCGTGGCGCCATGTCGGAACCGCGGTTAATAGTTTCCACTCCGGGGTATCCTTTGACCCGGGGCCAGGCAATAAATCGCGTCGCGGGACTTATCAGAGTGGAATATTCGCTCGGGATAGCCCGAAGGGTAAAACCGAGAGACCGCGGCAGCGAACGAGGGTAAAAAAGAAGAAAAAAAAAAAAAAAAAGGGGAAAGTAAAAAGGGTTATAGGAGAGGCAAACGATCGAGAATTCAGAGAGCGGAGGAGCAGCCGGGTTTGCCGACCGCTCGCGCTCACTGACCCTTGACGGCTCCGGCACCAAGGCGGACGTCACGAGAAACCTTCGTTACCTTGCTAGTATTTAAGGATCTTCCTTGGCGTGCCGTACACGCGGCTGTGCAGGCATTTAGATCTTTATCCGATCCTCCCCGTCAGGAGCCGGGTACTCCAGTGAACCTGAAACCTCCTCGAGAGCCATTATCGGTTCCCGAGATACCCGCCCGCTGAATTGCCTGTGAAATTCTGCTCTCGCTCTTTCTGTCTCTCTCTCCCTCTCTCGGTCGTTGTAAGTGTGCCGTAATAGGCAAAGAAACGCAGGACGATGTTGTTGGAATATTCAGCTAAACTTCTCGGCTATAGCTACTACAACCTCTCCTGCTCGCTTCGTTAGTCCCTCCCGCCTCGCTATCCTTTTCCTACCTGCGATACGCAGGATACGTACTCACGGTTTCTCGTTCTAACGCGCGGCTCGCATTAATGGAATTAAACGATCGAGTAAAGTGGTAAAGAGATGAGTGGAAGCGGTATGCTTACTCGGTTAGCCTAAGTATAAAGTAAGTGTGTAATTAGATTAGTTAACAAGTTTATGCAATTTACATTTCGCACGACTCTCTAACCGCAATTTTCGTTCTACTTCTTCTCACGAAAAAACATTTTCTCGCTATAAATTGGAGCCGAGATGGAAAAATTTTTAAACGCTTATCGTACCAATTATTTTGTTTTCGGGAAATCGTTCGAATAATTTTCTAAACGCGCGTGCAAGTGTGTAGTTGCTCTCTAACCACAGTTTTCGTTCTACTTCTTCTCACAAAAAAACATTGTCTCGCTATAAATTGGAATGAAGATGGAAAAATTTTTAAACGCTTATCTTATCAATTATTTTTTTCGAGAAATCGTTCAAATAATTTTCTGAACGCGCGTGCAAGTGTGTAGCTGCTCTCAAACCACACTTTTCGTTCTATTTCTTCTCACGAAAAAACATTTTCTCGCTATAAATTGCAGCTTTGATGGAAAAATTTCTAAACGCTTACTGCATCAATTATTTTTTTCGGGAAATCGTCGGAATAATTTTCTGAACGCGCGTGCAAGTGCGTGGCCGTTCGGATCGTCGTTAATCGAGCGGCGCTGCTTCCGAGCCAGTTTTGCCCGTTATCTCGAATCATCACTTTCCTTTGAAGACCACCGAAACGACACCGTTGCAGACGGCCCCCGACATTATTTATCAAGGGCCCCCCCTGTTCCCGGGTGTGTTTCTCGCGAACGATTCGTCGTTGATAACGGTACACGCCGGTCCGAAGGCACGCACACGCGCTCTCGTCCCTTCGGCTGTTAAATAGTTTTCCCGTGAACGGCCGGTTCGATATAGACACTGATTACCAGCGCGTTCATTACTTTTTCACCCGGAGCAACGAGTAATGATAGAAAATTGCGGTAACGAGAGTATAATGTTTCAACGAAATGTCAAGGATAAACGTCGGCGAATTCGTTCTCTCCCTGTCACGGCGATTAACGGGGGGAAAAATTCTGTCGTTTTAACTCGGCCGTTGATTTACGTCAGAGCCAGTTTCGTCATACGTATCAAATTGGAGCGCTGCGGCGAGAGCGATTTTGCATTGTCGCGGAAGCGGCACGTGGGCGTTTCGTCGGGTAAATGAACCGGGCTTAGTTAACGGGGTGCAAAGTAAACGTTGCCGCAACACTGGGTTCCCGGACAATGAATCGCTATCGCGATTCCTTGATTCTAACGGATGCCTGCGATCTGTCAGTGGTACCCTTCGGGGCATTCGAATGCGGCAACCGATATACCGCTAAATCCGATTAGAACAGGTGAATCGTTGTTTACAGGTAGAAGCAATGATCTCATCGCGTGGGCCTGTGAAAATAAAATATCTTTGCACTTGAAGAATTTTTTATGTGCAAATTAATTTGCTTGCTTCAATAATCTTAGAAATCAGTGATGTATGTAATTATTTTTTTATATGACAATTATTTAACACCCTGTGGATCCCTGTGACGTTCAGGTTACATTTTAATTTAACGATATTTTACGGACGTTATTGTAGGCCGTTGTTACTGAAAGTCGCATAGTGAATATATCGTAATAAAATTGTACAACACCTTTTTCCATTTGCACATAGGTTTATAATTTCTGATTTTTTTTACCCCATTTTTTGGGCATTTGAAACAAGAATTCGGACCATAGAAGGTTAAGGTGAAGGCCTTTGGACTTGAGAGGTGGTTCACCTTACCGTCAATTCCTAATGAATCTCTATAAATGAATATATTAAATTTATTATTAATTTTTTCTTTCGACTATTTTTAAATTAAGATACATGAGCATGGATTTTATAATATTTAAGTTTCATTTAATCAGTACTATGTTGAAATAAAATAACGTTGACTGTGAGTCACCTGTCGAGTGCAAATGGTTAAGCGTAAAAGTATATTTCTTTTCGAAGTGCATTAGATATTTTTTGCCGTTGCGTTTAATTGCATCTGTGTCCCACGAGTAGCTAGACGATGTTCAACATTGTGTCGAACATCGATCGTACCTGTTCGAGCGTTCCCACTGATTTTCGTCGAGCCACGGATTATAATTCATCCGGCCGAGGCACGGCGTTCATCCGGAGAGAAATGGCTGTTACAACTCGCATTGAACATTCAGAATAGCCGGGCAGCGTTATGCATCATTTATTCAGGCTAGGAAGGAAGAGGAGGTCTGACGCCGCGTGCATGTACCTACCCCGAGGCATCGCCTGCCGGAATGACATCGGTTGTGGGACGTTCGCTCGCGGGACCCGCGGATAGACCCGTGTCAAGGGCAGAAACTTAAGAATCGTATGCCATTTATCATTCTCGGACGTATTCTTAAGTGGATACCATTGTTCGACGAGGATCATCACGATGCGAAAAACTTGCGAAATTAAAAAAATTTTTACCTCAAGAAATACACCTAAATTGGCCAGCAACGATCTCGAGATTTTGCAACAAGTAGTAGAGGGGTGCGAATCATCCTCTTTTCTTAAGTAGATATCATTGTTCGACGAGGATTATCACGATGCGAAATACTTGAGAAATTAAAAAACTTTTTACCCCAAGAAATACACCTAAATTGGCCAGCAACGATCTCGAGATTTTGCAATAGGAAGTAGAGTGGTGCGAATCATCCTGTTTTCTTAAATGGATACCATTGTTCGACGAGGATTATCACGATGCGAAAAACTTGAGAAATTAAAAAAGATTTACCCCACGAAATACACCTAAATTGGTCCGGAACGATCCTGAGATATTGCAACAGGTAGTGGGGCTCGCGAATCATCCTGTTTTACCTATGAATTACCCGTGAGGCTCTCGAAGAGAGATCCTAGACGCGGATGCGAGGTGCCAAGTTTCATAAGCACGTCCTTGCTTATCGTATATACGGATCGGCCTGTAACCACGCGCGTTCCTCTCCCGGTTTTATAGGATGACCATAACGTACGGCGCAGCGTACAACAATGAACCGTGGCGGAACGAACCGCGCTGGAAACTGTCTAAACGGCTTATCAGGCTTCATCGGATAATATCGGTGCCCGTTGCCCCGAACCTAATGGTTATGAGTAATAGCCGGAGATCGTGGCGTCGCGGGGTCGGATCCGGTGAACCGTGGTACACGGAATACGAGAGATTCAGATACAGGTACCGAACTTGCCGTTACGCATTATCCTAGGGGGACGCCGTTTTCTGCCACCGATTTGTCTATTGTCCCATCGTTACATGTAACCAGGTACTGTGCCTTTCGAATTTGTTCCGGGCGAAATGTAAAATCGCCGAACAATGGATCGTATCTATACAGGGTGTCCCGCGTTCCCTGGACGACGTTCTAAACGACTGATTTATCGGATAGAAATATAGGCCTTATTATCACATATTACGTTACGAGCATTTTCTTCCCTTTCGAAATTCTCGAAAAATCTGTTGATTATTTTCGGACATATTTTTTTTACCGGTTACGTCGTTCCGGTTCGGAGCTGAATACTGTTGTCAGTTCTTGAGCCATCGAGTTTAAAACGTACTGACGGATCGATCAGTCGGTCGAACCGGTACGCGAACCCGGATACTCGGTTTATTGAATGGGATTGATTTCTTTCTTCCCGGCTGGCCATCTTATCTTTCGGGAACGATGATTTATGAACTTTTCGATCGCCTTCTTGTTCCGTTTGAATAATTATTTGTTGGAATATATCTGTCGATCGGTATTTTCGGATCGGGGGTCTGAGGGGTCGAACGCGCGTCTGGTTTCTACAACGAAAAAAAAAGGCTAACTACTGTTACGCTCGTTTCGCAGATCTGTTTGTCAATATTATAGGGCAATTTTCGAATCGTTGTAAATGACCCGTGAAAAGATTAATTACACGTCTGTCTAACGCGGATTTCTTTTCCGATTCCAGATTGATTTACATGACTCTGCCGAACTGGCAATTCTTTAGCTCCACCTTATATCAAACTTCAATCAGGCTGCGTTCACTTTAGCAATCTGAAACGGGCTTCCAAGCTTCCTGAGCGGACCGAATCGATCACAGAGGCTGGTTTCGCGTTTCACGGTTTCGTTTCTCAGGCCAGCCGCGCAGAAATTACACGTTAGACGACGAACCTTTCAGCCGTTCCTTTAGTCGAACGTTTAATCGAATCGGGAGCCCAGGCTGCTGCTGCTGCCACTCGCCAGCCAGACGTTCGCAGATTTAAAGCTCATTAACATGATTTACATAAACGGAAGCCTTCATTAAACGAACCTAACGGTCGATCCGGCCGACTTACTTTTCCCTAATCGCGGGACATCGTGGCAGTCAGTCGCGCGGCTCACCTGCGTGTCCGATTTCTCACGTTCGCGTCGATAAGCCCGCGATAACGCGCGGGCTCCTATGCATCCGACAAGTATTTCCATTCGCCTGACCCCGTATTATATTCGCCAAATATCAGTGTTTCAGAATTTTATTAAAATATTTAAAATGCATTTAAATGTCGTAAAATACATTTAAATGCCATTTTCTGCATTGACATTACAAATAGATTATTTCACATAAAATTTAGTAATCAAATTATTAGTCGATGCTTGAGTGATTAATCACGTTCTCAAAACAAAAATATTTATTCATAGCTAATTCCAGCTATCATACAAATGACGAACTTCGCTTGTGGAATTACAGAATCAGACGAGACACAGAGAATCGAAAATGCCCATTTTAAATGTCATTTCCTGCATTGACGTCACAAATAGATTACTTCACGTAAAATCTAGTAATTAAATTATTAGACGATGCTTAAGTGATTAATCACAATATTAAAGCAGAGATATTTATTCGCAGCTAATTCCTGTTGTCGTACAAATAACGAACTCCGCTTGTCGAATTACAGAATCAGCCGAGACACAGAGAATCCTCTTTAATCAACAATCTTCTTATTTGATGCAAACCAGCGTCCATCTATTATACTACCAAATCGTCGCATTAAAATTCACCGTCGAATCTACATATCCCTTCGGACGTGAAACACGAATTCACCCTCAGTGTCGAACAAGAAAAAACGACACTGCGGGACGGCATTGTCGGAGGGAACGTTATCGGTGCGGCCGGATAAAATTCACGAATTTTATCAGTATCAGATAAAGTGCACGCGGGTTGATTGAACGAAGGGAGAGACGAGCGAACAGGAAAAAGGTCCGTGTAGGAGGGGAGCCAGGGGGGAGAGAGAAGGCGATTCATTAGTCGTACAACACGGAAGCGTTTCGAACAGCACGGTACGAACGTGTGTGCGCGAGCTGGTTCGTGCGTGGTCCAACGGCTCCCTCCCGGTACCAACGGGGATGGGATGGGGGCCAGGTAGGACCAAAGTCGGGCCCGGCGGAGGACCTTATTATGCGCGGCGGGGGCCCCCTCGGACGAGCGAACGAGCGACGTTTCGGTCGATCCGGCTCAACATTAAAACGCGGAATATATTACGGTAATTCTTTCGCTTCGATCTGCCGGCGAAACGGCAGCCGCTGTTTCTTCCTCTTTCCTTTTAAGCGGATGGGAAACGGCGTTCAATCTCCGACCGACGCGGCCCCCCTACTACCTTTATTATTTATAATCCTGCTAAAATATGATACTGGCCTGGGCTTTGTAATTTCGTTGCGCAATAAACTGCAACAACTGTTTTTACTATGAGAGTCATCGTCTTCGGGGCACTTTACGATTTCTACAGAATTCTGTGAAATTATTTCGTGAACTCGATATGGGCATTAGAATTGTTACTTATTTATCTTTTTAACTCCTTCCCGTGCCGACGAAGCTCGGGCCCAAACGGTAGGCATCGCTAAACAGGCCCGATGTTCGGCCCAAGTTTCGACGCGAGTCTAACTCGCGGTATTCATGTTCGTGGCTAAATCTTCATCGCGAGTCAGACTGGCTGAAGTACGGGAAGGGGTTAAAGAAGCATACTTTTTCTTAGAACAATCTTGTTACCACGTTGTGCCAATTCATCCATCGGATGGCGGGAATACTTTCGTCACGCCGGGTTGGAGCGTGGAAGAAATGCGTTCACACTTTTACCAGGTCCTGATTGATCGTGAACCTCGACATTGACCCGGCCATGCCCCCGAGTGTTCCTTTCGGTCACGGGTACCTACGTATGTACGTGCCGGCCGTCTGACGTTTCAATTCGAAACGACGAATTGAGATATACTGCTATTTAATTGACTGTTCCGTGCTGATTGCACTCGGTTATTCTAGGCAGATCGAACGAAGTACTTATTCTCCGGCCGAAAGAATGTGCGATCGGATACATTGTATTTCATACGTATCGATAGAACGCACCTCTGCCACTTTACTGATTGAGCTGATTGGGTATTTTTATTGGCCCCTGCCTCCGCGTTAAAACGTTGTGTTTCTTACGTCTTGGTAGACGGAGCGAGTCGTATATGGGTTAATAGAATGTAATGTAATACTGATTGACTTATGAAATATGAATCAATAGGAGCTGCGATAAGAGCCGGTACATTGGAAATGCGAAGGGGCATTTAATTTGACAAGCATCGGCGTGAAACGCGTGCAACAGCTCATTTTAATAGAACCAATCGATTAATATGTATTTAAATCGATCATTTTTATACTGTTTGTTATTAGAACGTATTTCTCTTAAAACTGAACTAAATACGTTACGAGGTTTCGCGTTAACACGCTCGTCACGGTTTGTGAAACCTCTAATTAGCCGCATAACGGTCTTTTGATTTTAATTTCACACGTTTTGCCAGCTTCGGTTTTACCGCGACCTACGTATTTTTATAACCGTGAAATTTCGTAACTACGTTTGGTACCTGGCTACTTTAGTATTGAAACGTAATAAAGATAACCCAGTTTCAGAGAATCGCAGCCATCAAATCCTATTGATTCGAGTCGCGATTTCAATTCTACCTGCGCATCTAAAGTCGTTTATAATCCAACGCATCAAATTATCCCACTAAGGCTGAAAAAAAACCGCTGATCGTACGAAATAAATCGCGGCTCTAGCTCCGCTTCTAAACGCATTAACACGTAACAGGTATAATTTTACGGAGCTCGCTTCTCAAGCTACATCCTCGCTCAACGCTGATCCGTCGCTCCGTATACTCTAGTATTAATTTAGAGAAACAATAAATCCACATTTGAGTTTCGTTGTAATGGTTAATAACAACGCTGTAACCAGTCTGCTCTAAATTCTAACCAACTGTCTCATACATAATTTTTAATAGCCTCGCAATATCACCGAAACGTTTGTTTTTCTTATCTTAATAGGCAGAAAATGCTCTCGAGCGAATATATTACCCCGACTCGAAATCAGATTAGGAAGGGTTTGTTTAGGTTGAGAATGAATCTTTAAGAACAGGTCTCGTTTCCCTTACCTGTTGCACTGCCTTTTCAGTTCCCGCCGGATACTGCTACGCGTACGGATGAACCTGAACGCTCCGCTGCTCAGCGAGCTCGTTCTCTTTTCCCCCTTCTCGAACATTGGGAGCCACTGCTCGGGCTGCAGGCCATTCTGCACGTTGTCATCCATATCTGTCTCACCCTCAACGAGTGCTCTGCCCCGGAGATTGTCTCTCTCTCTCTCTCTCTCCACCGAACTCGTTTCACCGCACCCTCGTACGTGTGATCGTGACGAGGAACGGAGCCGCGACGTTCACGGCCGATCTCATGGCAATCGGCGGCCGCTGCCTTTAACCTCTAACGGATCGGTCAAGTTTCTTACGATGATGCCTGATCTTCTCTCTTGATTAACCGAGCATCGAACTACGGAAACCAATGTCCGGAATCTCCTTCTCGATCGAAGATGCCTCTCGTTTATACGCGAGACTCCCGACTCCGACTTCTATTACCATTCGCGCGCGAGATCGTCGCCAATTTCCAGATTACTCGTGCGCGTGCCCGATTACATAACGGGCATCCTCGGGTATAAGCACGCACCGACGCGACACTCACGCACGGGACCACGGTTGCCCGGTCCCGTGTGCGACCGACCGGTCTTCTGGTCCCACCGGTTGACTTCGAACGAACGATCGGCCACCCTACGCACCTTACCTCCGCGCACGATAACGTGTCCCTCCGGCGATCTGGGAAAACGTTGCTCTCCCACGAAATCGTATGAATTTCGGATGCTCTCGTTCATCAATCATTCGTGTCACAGGGAATCTCGTCGATCGTTACACAGAATCAGATCGCATTGTATTTATCGAGACAGTTGCGATCAGGTCGAACACGCCGCGAAATACCATCCAGGGTATCCAGCAGCAGGAGTTGGGAAAACGATGCTCCTCCACGAAATCGTATGAATTTCGTTCATCAACGTCCGTGTCACAGGGAGTCTCGTCGATCGTTACACAGAGTCAGATCGCATTGTATTTATCAAGACAGTTGTGATCAGGTCGAATACGCCGCGAAATACCATCCAGAGTATCCAGCTGCAGGAGTTGGGAAAACGTTGCTCTCCCACGAAATATGAATTTCGGATGCTCTCGTTCATCAACATCCGTGTCACAGGGAATCTCGTCGATCCTTACACAGAGTCAGATCGCATTGTATTTATCAAGACAGTTGCGATCAGGTCGAGCACGCCGCGAAATGCGATCCAGGGTATCCAGGAGTTTGCGATCTCGTGTTTCGTGGGCCGACCCGGAAACTCTCGCGCGGCCGGTTACGAACGGACGCCATCACGAATACCGCGGATTTTCATACGAGCGTTCACTCAAGTACGTTTACGGTAGCACGATTCCCGGTGAAACGTTCGCATTCTCCTGCCGATCGCTTGTGAACGGGCACGAAAATCGGAACTGTGTATACGCGTGCAGGAGGACGATCGGCTGGCCGCTGGTTACCGCACCGACGGGACGCCCGCGATTGTCCGTGGCGACGTCGAACGCGCGCTCGATGTGGAATACCGGCGTCGGTGCATCGGTTCACCGTTCGCGTTCACGGTACCAGCAGCAAATGTGGCCCCGTGTGGTAGCGCTCTGAAGCGACACCTGTGAGGAGACGCTACCCTTCTTCCTTTTCTTGCACCTCTTCCTACGGTGCCCCGGACCCCTTCTTTCCCGCTTCTACTCCTTCCTTCCCTCTTGTTTATCTCGATAACGACGGGACCGTGAACACCCTCGCCGCTGCTCCCAGATCGTTAAGGACCATCCGAGAAGCGTCAGCCCCGAGAAATTCACGCTCGCTGGTTTGGCTTCGTTATCTCTTACATTTTTACCGATAATTTACAAAATACTTTGAGACAGGATATAATTATATCTCAGATCAAAGTTGTTAACACTTTGACGGCCACAGGTTTCGGGAGAAGAGTTGATCTTGCCCACGGCTCATTTTCAGGCTTCATCTATTGATAATTCTTTTGTTGGTTCATTGATGACTCGAAATTTATGTTGGAAATGGTCTGTGATGGGTTTAATCTTGTTCAATCGGTCTTGATATTTTTCGTTATCGTCGAAATGCCAGTATCCCAAAATTTGACGAAATCTATTTCTTGGCATGTCTCTTCCAAAATTGGTGTGCAGATTAATGGACCTGTTGACCAGTGTCCATCTATTTTCTGACATTTTTACTAATACCATCGGAGTTATTAAAGCGAGAAACTTTTTCGTCTCATCAATGTCTGTATCCGTCCACTTCCTATCTTCACTTACTTTTCATTTGAATTTGACTCGTGAACTCACGTGTACGTGACTTCGGCCGTCAAAGTATTAAGGATAATCAGGCAGAGCGTGATTATTTAGAGACGGATTTATACAAACGTGAATGGTTATATTGAAGGATTTCAGCAAATTCTGCAAAATGATTAGCTATATCGTATCTTGACAATTGTACCCAGTGTATTCGAAATCGATAAAAGTAACTGAATTTTCCTTCTGATTGTAAAGCGCGTTTCCCAGAAGCAAATCGTTCTGAGCAAAAACTACTTCATTATTCAAATCTGTAAGTTATAATATATAGTATACTATCAGCTGTGATATAATCAGTACATAATGAATAGTGTGACGCTACGTATTGGGTGAGAAGATTTAAATCTAACGAAAGTTAAGACGTAGGAATATTAAAGGTGACTCGCGATCACCATTTCAATTAATGAGAAATTATAATGAAAGATTCGTACTTCGGCAAGAAATTTTAAGAAACATTTAAATTGCATAACACATAACTAATTGTATCAATCACGGAGATAAGGGGGCCAGGTTTTCAGTATATTTACGCGGCGATTCGTTCGGTCGAGGTCGTTTTTACGGCACGTGTCAATTAACGAGGACAAAAAGGTACGCCGGCGTTTGGTCGCGTCTCTATTAGAAACGTGAGAGGATCTTAACGATTATTACTGGGAAATAAAACAACGTGCGTGAATCGACGTGATCGAGCAACATCCTCGCAATAAAAGCACGTAGCCAGCAGCAGCAGCAGCAGCCGGCCGCTGTACCAACACCGACTGTCCGGCATTCCCTTTCCATCCTCCTCTTCGTAACCCTGCGCGCTCGAGTTCGAGTTCCTTAGCAGCGCCGATGGCGTGTTCGTTTCTTGCCTCTGCCCCTCGTGTCGTCGCCAGTCCTCGTTGAATAACTTCTACGATTCTGCATTATTTACGTGCTTTGCATTTTTACTCCCAGGACAATCAAATCAGGAATTCACATTTTTGTCGAACAAATATGCTCGAAAATGATTACGTAGATAAGCACTATCTAATGTCGTTATTTTTCATTTGAATAGTCTAGGGTAAACATTGATTTTATTGTTTGCGTCATGAATTACTACATGACGATTAATAAATGGACACTTGGATGATTTGGTTACGTACTTTGCATTTTTACTCCCAGGACAATCAAATCAGGAATTCACATTTTTGTCGAACAAATATGCTCGAAAATGATTACATAGATAAGCACTATCTAATGTCGTTATTTTTCATTTGAATAGTCTAGGGTAAAAATTGATTTTATTGTTTGCGTCATGAATTACTACATGACGATTAATAAATGGACACTTGGATGATTTGGTTACGTACTTTGCATTTTTACTCCCAGGACAATCAAATCAGGAATTCACATTTTTGTCGAACAAATATGCTCGAAAATGATTACATAGATAAGCACTATCTAATGTCGTTATTTTTCATTTGAATAGTCTAGGGTAAAAATTGATTTTACTGTTTGCGTTATGAATTAGTACATGACAATTAATAAATGGACACTTGGATTATATACTATTGTTGAGAATATAACAGTATTTATAAATCACATAAAGAATATTTCTAAAAATTCTATGTATCTGTTATTTTTTTTTTAATTTAGAGATTGAAAGAAATTATGCTTCTGGATCACTTTGCGTGATGAAAAAGTATATTACTGTCGAAAATATTACAGGCTTCTACAGGAATAAATCACGTAAGAAATATTTTAGAAAATTCTATGCATCTGCTATTTTTTTAATTTAGGGATTGAAACAGATCAAGCTTCTGGATCACTTCGGGTGACGAAAAAGTTTGGACATTGCCGTCGGGTTATTTATCGTGAGAAAACGCAGCGAACAGTCCGCGCCGTTTTTGGCACGGTTATAGCGAATTTATGGTTAGTCGGTGGCGGGCAGTGTGGCAACGTGCCATTATTATTCCGCCGCTATAAGCGGACATTACCGGGTACCACGGTTAAGGAACGAAGAAACGGAGGAGGCATGGCTGCATTATAATCGGGTTGCGTCACGATAATATCAACCGAGAAAGCGGAAACAATAATTCGCCGAGCGGATAAGCTGCTACAGTTCATTCCACTTCGCTCGTTCACTCACTCCCGTCCCATTTTCCCTGACGAGATTCATCTGCGATCAACGTTCGAGCTCATGCTATACCGCGACTGAAGATTTTAGATCGGCACAAGATTTTCGTTTCACGAAGACGTGTCTACAAAATACTATTAGAGTCTATTAATAATATTTAATCGAATTACCATGATCGTTATAGATTTTTACATGTGTTTTTGTTTAGAATAAATGATCTAGTTTTACTGATAAAAATTTAGTACGATCTACATTTCACCGACGAGATTCATCTGCGATCAACGTTCGAGCTCATGCCATACCGCGGCTAAAGATTTCAGTTCGGCACAAGATTTTCGTTTTACGAAGACATGCCTAAAAAATATTAGAGTCCAGTAATAATATTTAGTAGTTGGTATAGTATATTTAGTATTATTTATAATCTATTATTAGTGACTATGAATAATATTTAATAAAAATTCCAAGATCGTTACAGATTTTTACACGTTTTTTTGTCTAGAATAATTGATCTAATTTTATTGATAAAAATTTCGTACGAAGCCAAATTATCACTATCTATGACCTCATTAGTGTTCCTAAAATACCAACGATAGGTTTAAAGGTACACCGTTCTTGCGGCTGGCCGGGCCTTGAGAAAGATAGAAGTATCCAGTGCAATAAATTATCGCTTCGCCGTGACCTCGGTTCGCGCTGCCATAACGAGGCGGATTATAAAAAAGCAGCGCATAACCGCGTCTTCGCGATCGTGAAAAGAATCGCATTGCAAGAAGATAAGTCCTCCTCATTAAACCGTGCAATTTCCCCCGGGAAAGAGCGAGCGAGAAAGAGAGAGAGAAAAAAAATATCCGGCGCTCCCTTCCAATTTCTGGATCCACCCAGAACGATGATGATAATAATAATAATAATAATAACGCTTCTTTACTGCATACGAAAATACAAGAACAAAGCGAGGCTGGCTGAATAAAGGATAAATGTAGCTTAGCTATAAAAGCGTGCTGGAAGACGAGCGCTGCGGCCGCTCGCTATTGTAAATTCAGCCTTGAACACAGAGCCCGAGCTTCATCTGAGCGTGTACATCGGGAATACTCGACTGACGGATCTGAAAAATAAGGAGAAAAGAAATCGCAACGGGCGGGGGGAAATTCGTTATTAATGGTAGATTGGAAGCAAGTTAGAAACGTATTAAGGGACACGGGGTTTGCCCGCGACAAGCTTAAAGCGTTACCGAGCGACCGGGTCATTAGGAGGAGTCCGGTGTCGTCAGTTGGGCACGGGCTACGGTGTGCACGATGCTTTAATAGCCGTTGCGAGCAGGAGCAGCAAGAACTAAGAAGGAGAAGAAGAAGAAGAAGCGAGCCGAAGGGAGGAGAGCGAGCGCGCGGGCACGTTCGACGGTGAAAACAGGTGAGTAACGGCCGACAGCCCTCGAGACTGCGAGTGCACCGTGTTGTGTGAAGTATGGAAGTCAATCTCAGGGTCGCCGGGTATGGCGAACCGCGGAGATGGTACGCGCGAGAGGGTCACGGTCACGAGCAAGGTCGCAACCGCGATTGTGTGCACAATGCTTAATGCCCGGGCATAAAAGGGGATAATCGCGAATCTCCCGATCCCGACCGTAAATGCCATCAAATCCGATTTTACATTACCGATCCTCATTCCTGAACCAATGTTTCTCCGTAATATTTTCATTGTTTAATAAGTCCTTTTCAGCCTGAAATATTTTCGTTGGATTCGGATTAAATAAATAAAATTGCATCTCGCGATGCAACCGTAAATGCTGTGAAATCGGATTTTCCGTTACCGACTCTCATTCCTGGAATAATGTTTTTGATATATTTTCATACATTTCATTTCATTACTTGTCGGATTTGGCTTAGCTAAATGAGATTGAATTTAACGACGCACAATCTCCTATAAAATCGGATTCTCGATTATTCTCATTCCTGAAGTATTGTTCTTGTGCAGAAATAATATTTCAGTTATTTAATAATTTTTCTTTACGCCAAAATATTTTCGTATATTTGTATTTTAATTCCGTGCTCACGAAAGTTACGTTTTTGCATTGGATACACGTTTAGAACCGTGACGCGTGTGCACTTCGTGATAGCGAGCCGGAATTACTAGTACGTATGAGCGCGGGGTATGAGTGCACGTTACAACCCTCGCAATTACTATACCCGAGCCCGTGCCTATCGACGCGGATAAATTGAAAGAAAACATCGTTATTTTCAGCTCCCCCTACCCATTTCCCGATGTTCCCGGATACCGTCGTGAAAAATCCTATCCTCGATTGCACGCGCGGGCTGAAATCTCCGAGGCGATGCCTAGTCGCCTTCGGAATTGCTACACCGCGATAATGCGAACCAATTGGCAGCTTGCAACGGTTCTACGTCTCGGATCGGCCATCAATGTGTTCATAATGAGCTGAGCGGTTTAAGCGTGCAATTAGAATTATAATACGCTATTGGGTATCTTCGAGCTAATTGCTTATGGATAAAATCTTAGATTTAGCGCGAGCTTCGACCAGATGCACTCATCGTTACGTTAACTGTTAAAGGAGGTGCTTTGATTTGGTTAGGTTAGGTTACGTTAGGTTAGTAGGTTAGCTTAGGTTAGGTTAGGTTAGGTTAGGTTAGGTTAGGTTAGGTTAGGTTGCAGATCATTTGTGCAGATCATTTCTTTCAATTACAATACGGCGTTTTATGATTATTCTTTTGGTAATCTGCTCTTCCTTGCCAATTTCACGGTTGTTCTTTCCAACTACAAGCATTCGTTTTGCAGAATTTCACATTCATATAAATGCTTAATATATAATAAATTTGAAGGTCTTGAAATTTTATTAAAAAAATTCTCACATATTTTGTTCTTATAGTAGAACATTTCTTATGATTCTCGTGAAATTCCAAACGCTAGAAACTGGGAAAATAAATATCAATGATCCACGAGGCTTCACATTTGGCACAATCGTCAATTCCATGAATTATTTTGTATTATAAAAAATCGATGGTTAATCCTGAAAATAATCAGGCTCATTTTACTCATAAAGAAGTATGTCTCACAATTTTTTCATCGAATTCCGTTCACTATACCGGGAGAAAAGGAATGGTGAAAATGT
>SHCU01000533.1:56420-71551 GCA_004307685.1 Ceratina australensis | reverse complement strand
TGTGTAATGCGTTTTGTAACGTCTATTCCCGTACCGCGATCTCGGCTCATCGAAGAGGAGTTTCACGCCGTTTCGTCCTTGGAACGCGAACGGTAACATCGTTAATTGGAAATCGAAGTTTACGAGCGGAGATAAAAACTGTGATAGGATGGAAGCCTTGTTTCTTGCGCGGATCACCGTACAACGAAGGATAAATCGCGTCAGGATTAACCGCGAGAAGCTTGTAGAATAGAAAACGGGAATATTGTTGATCAATTTAATGCTACAACTATTATTAATTGATCATTTTATAAATGAGTATATTAAAAGAGCTATTGACGATATTTATTGAAATGCAAGGGGCACCGGAATTATGTATAGTTTAATCGTTACAATTCTTTCCCCAGGGTATCAAAAGTGGGCATATCTACGATATTTGTATCATTAATTATTATCAACGAACACGATTAGTGTACCCAGTGGTAGTGCTAAAGTGATATCAGCGTGTATTAGCCAGACTGAAGTCCTTTTTCAAGAGTCACACGATTTCATTAAGGAAGATTAATAAATTGATTGTATATGCAGTTCGACGTTGAGACCGTGGTTAGTCTAGCTACGGGCAGGGAATTTACGAGCAGATAGAAAAAGATAGCGAGCGACCGCGACTTTCAACGGCGGCGGGAACTGCGCCGATTAACCGAACGTTAATTGCCTCGCATGGCCTGCCGTTTAACGATTAGCCAGGGAAACCTAGGCGTGGGAAATAATCGGTCGATAGGTCAAAGGCAGTTTCCAGCTTGAAAATATCTCTACTAAATGAATTACCGGTCTTACAATCACAGTAACGTTATCAATTCCATGTCTCAGAATAATTTTTTAAGTTAGCGACACTATCTCTGGTGGAACGTCATTGCGTGTAGCGATGTTCGATGTTCACGTGGGATTCGAGGGAAGCTCGCGTGAAACGATCAGGCTCGAGCAGTGTTCTCCGATGTTGAATTCTTCGCAAAATCGTGCGTCGAACGCCTCGCTTTCACTTTCTTACGAATTAACAGACGGAGGGTCACGCGATCGTCTGCGAACCGGAGGGTTCGTCTTGAAATCATGGACGATCATATCACCTGAGATATCTTCATCGACGCTTAAACCAGTTCCAATAAGCATTTCTAAATGGATCGTTAGATTTGTTGTTAACAGGTGATAAAGGCATCTAATATCATTTAAGAGCAATAAGAGAATTATTGATTAATGGGATGCAGCTTAAATGATTGTCAATGATTTCAGGGTAATTCGAATTAACGAGCGCGGCCCTCGCGTTGAGTATGTATCTAAAAATCACAGCTCGTGCTACTAATTTACTTCTAAAACGTTATGTATATATATATATATATAATATATATCTCTCTCTCGATACTCTGATACTTACCGATTCCTACGTTAGATCCAGCAGTTTACTGCGTGTCTGTCTGTCTGTGTATACATTATATATAAAAACGAAAGAATGATAGAAAAAATGCGGAAGAATAGAGAGTACCTTCCAATATGTTAATATCTCGTACCGGTATTAAATATCGACTGGTCGTTCTGCGTTTATCGTCGACGTGGCCATTTCTTCTTTCAAATGAGTCGTTTTAGGAACAATTTTATTGAAAAATGTTCAACCATCATCGATCGACCGTGACTCGTTTGAAATCAGTTGATCATTTCTTTCTACCCTCTTGTCTGATTGTCTACGATAAAGATTCTCATTGATCCCGAGCAACTGATCTCGAACGATGAGTAAAAAAATAAACGATATTCTGAGTCTGCCTAACTTACTATTATCGTGAACTTATCAATGGGATTGTTTTTCACGAATTTTTTTTTGAATCGAACTTGAAACTTGATCTGGTGATAGGAACAACAGCCATCGAAATTGCCTTCCCTTTTCGTGGACAAATTCACGATACTTGGAATATCTCGTGGTAATTCAACGTACGGTTATACCAGAGATTGAAAGATCTAATCGATTAAGAACATTTCTTGGTTGCTTTTAAGGAAGAAGTTCTTCGAGATTCAGATTATAAGTCCGCTTCGCTTCAAGATCACATATAAGATCACAGATCATTCCCCGACTCTATCTTAACCGATCAGATACTTTCAGTCTCGATTATACAAAGTTCATGGATATTGGCTACCATGATTCGTTTTAATGTAAAAAAAAATCCGTGTAGCTAATATCCGTAAACACTGTTTAGTTTACATTTATGCTGTTACGTATGGGATGGAGACACTGTAAAAGAAAGTGTTCCGCGTTAAATCCATCTTTTCTATCAGCTAGCTATTTCTCGCGTGTGACCGAGTCTCGCGCAGCGTGTAACTCGAATAAATTATCGACTCTATAACGAGGCATCGCGAGAGTCCAAGAAATGAAAAATTAGTCCATGGACAGTAGCTCGCGTACCTCGAATCCGGTCATGGTTCACTCTACTTCCTGACCTTTATTCGGCCACGATTCATCTCCTAAATGAGACGACCCTAATCATTGGACGGAGTATACGAACGAAGCCTCGGTCAGAAGACCAAGTAAGAAGGGGACAAAGAAAAGGGTATCATCCACGATATGCACTGCGTCATCGACTGGATAAAAAGATGAGGCAATGTTACGCGCCGAGTACGGCCGGACCCGTCGAACGCGACTAACTGGGCGGGTTGCAGGCGCTTCCCGTAGGATCGACCGTGACCGGATGCGCCTGACTCCTGTTCGTCACACTACTGGCAGTCGTGTTCGCGGTTTCGGCCGACGGGCTCGGGTTCCCACTGTTCCCGTTGTTGTTCCCGCTGTTCGCCGTCTGCTGCTGCTGAACGCTGGGCTTCTGCGTGACGTGAGTCTGGTAGTGCTTCGCCAGATGAGCCTTCTGTCGGAAACTCTTGCCGCACAGGGAACAGGCGAACGGTTTCTCGCCGGTATGCGTTCGGATGTGAACGTTCACGCTGTACTTGTCCTTGAAACCCTTGCTGCAGATGCTGCAATAGTGCAGCGAGCGTTCCTTACGTTGCACGCTGCCCGGAGACCCGCCGGATGTACCCTGCTGCTGACTACCGGAATTCCCGCCGGCCTCGGAGCCGCTGTTCCCGTTGCTCGACGAATTCGAGTTGTTACTGTTCCTGTTCGTTCGCCGGCAGTACTTCTTCGGCGCTTTCGCGGCGACGACCCTCGAGGGAGCGATCTGGAGCTGACTCGCTGGCTGCTGCTGCTCCACCTCGTTCCGCGGAGCGGCTTGCTGCTGGAAAACCTCTTGCTGCGCCGCAGTGACGACCGTCACTGTGCTCACTTGACCCAGATCCGCCGGGAGAGTTATGGTACCGAGGCTACCGCTAGTTGGATCCAACGTGTACATGACCGTCGTCGTCGCCGAGACATTGCAAACCGGCTCCAGGCTACAGTAGGACTCGACCACCTCGTTAGCTATGCTCTTCAGCTTCTCGTAATCCCCTGGACGATAAGTCTGATCTAATTGAGATAACAACAGGTCCTCGTCCGTGCAAGTGTGCATGGATTCGTCTTGTTGTTGCTGGGGTTGTTGCGACTGTTGCTGCTGCGTCTGTTGCTGCTGCTGCTGCTGCTGATCGGGTACTATCAGGCCCGCGTTACTCGTAACTGGCATCGAAATCGTCGATCCTTGATTCGAAGGCGACGACGACGAGACTACCTGAGTCGGGCCGGTGTACAATTTCCCTTGAAGAGCGCTTCTCAATAGGCTCTCAGCGGAATCGCCGGCGCCGACCGCGACCGCGGCCGCTGCAGCAGCTGCAGCTTCCTGGAGATTCTGATCGGAGAGCTTCCAATCGTTGTTATTGTCGCCGCCGGTGCAGTTACCGCTGGACGATCCCCTGCAGAGTTCTTTGCTCTCGACGAAACCGCTGTCGTCGGTGCCGTACTGCGAAGAAGCGACCGAGAAACGGTCAGCGTGAAACCTGTCGCTGACCGTCCTCGACACTTCCGTCACGGTGCTAGATTGATCGTGATCCTGTTCGCCGGAGGTCGGCTCCATGCTCAGTATAGCGTCCAGGTCTAGATTCGGTCTCAGCGACCAGGAATCGCTGGACGTCGGCGCGGGACTCTTGCAACAGTCCAACGCGTCCATCGAGTTCGCCTCGTTGTTCAACACGGTCAACGTGTAGATCGCACCGTCCGTGTTCTGTCTGTCGTTCGCCGAGCATCCTCGTCCCACTCCCTGATGATGATGCTCGTTCGAGCCCTGATGAATGACGTTCTCGTTCCCGTGGGTTTGATTCGCCGACCAACAGTATTTGTTCAAGTCTTCTAAGAGTATGTTGCAGGTCTGCTCCTTGCCCTCGTCGGTGGCCCAGTAGTCGCAGTCCGACTGGTCCATCGGCGTCTGCTCGTTCGTCTGCACGTTGCACGCGGTCTGATGCGTCGTTCTCACGTGGTGATGATGATGGTGATGGGTCAGGGAGCCGGTGATCGTCGAGACCGGCGGCAGCGCCGTTAACGTGTTGTTGTTCGTCTCTTTGATGAACGGCGAGCCGTGGAGCTCGCGACCGGTCTCGTGCTCGTCGTGACTCTGCTGGAGATAACCGATGCTCCTGCACGTGGTGCGATGCAGGAAGCTCTCCTCGTCGGATACGCCGTCGGTGGACGCGCAATGCGGCGGCGGTGAGACGACGAAGTCGAAGAAGTCGGTCTTCGGCAGCTCCTCGCCGCCCCCTCCCGGGGCGAATGCCTCGGTTAGATCCATGAAATCGGCCAAGTTCGCCGTCCTCGCGGCTAATCTTCAACTGCTAACCGGTGTCGAGTTCTTCGCTTATGCGTAACGTGATGCTGGAAGGGGTTCACTTTCAGTGGCGGTGAATGGAATGAAGCCTCCTGTCCCACCGCATTGTTCGACTCGAGGATCGCCTGCAAAACAGAATGCAACATTTCTTTTTATAAATATGTTTCAATAGCGATTTCATTGTGCGCCGTGGAAGTTAAACGAGTTTAAAGTGAATCTCCGAGAGACATCTTTAGAATTGATTTCCAATTTAACCGAGGCATTAACGATGTACCGCGGAGGTAGGTAATAGAAATTTCTCCTTCGAGACAATAATAAATTGTTGGAGTATACCGATGATGCCATCCGGTGTGCTTGTCCGCCATCCATTATTACCCGTGACGTTCTGCCAATAATTGTTTCGAGCTCTCGTGTACTGTTCACACGTTTCTCCGTTCGCAGATATCCGTTACGAAAATTCGTCTATTAATATCCGCGTTCCGTGTTTGCCCGAAAACAGACGCGGTACTTGTCGTTACAACTCTGTCATGTTGCAAAACGCGAGAGAGGAGATCGAATCCCATAGGGAGACTTAGGACAATGGCGCATACCGCGACGCCGTGTCCCAGATTTTCCAGCGTTTTCTTAGGCGACGGGCCAGCGGAATAGGATCGGTACCGCCGCGCGGGCATTAGGCCGAAGAGCTCTGTTGCTCTCTCGCATGCTCGAAGGCGTGGGAACGTAACTTGCCCGTGTATAAATTCAGTATCCAGCGGACACGTACATTATCGAACGCGGGTATCCGCCAACACGTTTTCGAATTGTTGACGTTAATGGTGACGATACTAATTGATACGGCCGAGTGAATCTGTATGTTGCAGACACCGTTGTACCCCGAAGATGCTGCTTTTATCTACGTACAGTGAGCGACGTTTTGATGAGGGCATCAAAGGAATACAATATATGTATATATGTATAAATTTGCAAGATTTTCAACAGAAAATAAATTTCGAATTATGTTCGTTAATGGCTATAGAGTGCTATGGACTTCATAGTAGATCCAGGAATGTCTTCTAATCACAGTGAACAAAATGTATAAGGACACGAAAGGAACACAGTTTTTTAATGAAGCCAAAATTTCAATACACATTTAAAATTAACGTAACAAAATTTTAAGTCGAATAATAATCTAATTCTGAAAAAAAGTGGCTAAAATTAATGGAATATATCTTCACGATAGTAGAAGGATAAACTAGAAGATAGTCAGCGTAAGGATCAGAAAGAGTTCGCAGAGACACCGTGTAGCCGCAGTATATTGTACAAGGTATGGCGGTACGCGAGGCATAAGCATAAGCAGCAGGGGTTGCGCAACTTCTTTTCCGCGAGCTATCCTACCGCAACGCACACCGTACCGAATTAATGCAATGCAACGGTGCAGACTGGAGCCTAGGCAAGCTAAATGCCAGCGACGGTGTGTATCTACAACAATTGATTCGAGCAACGCCGTGCCACCCGGATGTCCGAGGACGCGTTGCGAAATCGAGGCCTGGAATCAAGATAATAGATCATCCGAAGAATGCGCAACCGAGGCTTGCAACTTCTCTCCCGACCGCGTTGCCATTGTCTGAGTGTGCTCGATTTTCGGTCTGACTTTCCAGACGTTGCGAATCAAAAATTTCGTTTTTATCAGAACGATCTCGTTCGACTTAGTCGATCGCTATCTAGTAAAACTACGAACGATATCATCGTTGAAACACGATTATTCGTTACCAGTTGATAACTCGATAAGCAACTTTCTCCGTTAATCACAGCATTTCTTTTATTCTCTGACACCTAGTATTAAAAACGAATTTCATTGAACGTCTGTCATTAATTCTCCGAATGTATCTAACGATCGATCTGCCCGCCTGTCGAAGTTACCACCGCTATGTGTCGTTTTCGTGAGACATGACGTCATCGTTGCTTGACAATGTATCACGTTGATTAATGACGGTGCTCCAGTTTGCGTAACAAGCTAGATGAATGCAGGTCGGAGAAAAAATCCTGGTGCAAAAATGAGCTTACAATAAATCCAGGTGTTCGATAATTGTACGCGTTGCAACAATATTTATCACTTTCTAGTACCTTTTCTTGTTTTCTTGATTATGTTGTTAATGTATAGTAAACAAGGCTTCGTTGTGTTACCGCGAAGGTTCGCGGGAATCATCGTGAGTCCGTCGATAAATAGAAAATTCTAATGGGACGCGTATTATGTACAAGGTTCTTCGAGGCATTCCTCAACTTCCTATATTATTATTAGCAGTTTTGCGAGATTGCATCACCTAGCAAAAATTGCATCCAGTGAAATGCAATAAATACATCCTCGTTCATCGCTCAAACTTTTTCTACGTCCATCGCGGCTACTCGTTCTCGGGAACGTGTAATCAATGAGTCCGTTTCAAAATAATTTCTACATGAATTTCATAATTATGATAACTTCATGTGAATCTTAACCAATTTATTCAATTTCTTGAAAAATCTTTGGAAATTTCGTTGAAAAATTGCCGTTAGAGAAAACGTGAAATAATATTAAATAATTGCGCAAACGCCGAGTAACTAATCGGCATTTAGACTGTCTCGTCGCAACCTCGATTACCCCTACGGCTACACGCGAAATGTATTACAAGTTCAATAAAATACTCCTCGCGTTCGGTGATTGATCGCAGGCGAGACAAGCTAACCGCGAAGTGTCTCTGCTTCATTAATTCAGGACTAGACGAGCGTCAGCGTAACGATCATCGCGTTGCACGATCAAACTCTCTCGCTTATTATCACTGCGCGCGTTCATTGCGCAACGTTTATTACCCCGGGTGGCATCAATCTTGTTTTACTACATTGTAATTAAAATTCCACCGGTTAGCCAATCGGCGAACGTTGATTGAGAACCCACTAATAATCGAAATAGGTACTGTTGCATCGACTTTTTGCTAATGAACTCGACAAAATTGCATGTATCCTTTTTATTCTGATAACTAATACAATTTTAACCCCTTAGGCACGACTGAATTTCGCGGGGGGTTGTTTAACCCGGAGTTTAACTCATTCGCTGCCAACCCTAAATTGTATGAAGTTATTCGCTTTGCCATTTCTGTTTTAAGTGTTATTGTTTATCTAAGTTTTATTATTTCGAGGTAAATACACATACTTTTTTATAAATAATCATTTACATGCACGCGCGAATTGCACGTAAAGAATACACCACTGTAATGTGTAACAGACAATGCTCTTCTCCACACGAGTACAGCTTCAGTTAATGCTCCAGGCTTAAACATTGGCAGCATCATCATATGCCGGAGAATTGAAACATAAACCAATAGATTTCTTACTACTTGTGAATATTGTCCCGCTAGGGAACTCACACATAAGCAGTAGTGGGTTCAGAATAATTGTCCGAAGGTGTGCAAGGATTTTTGGTGATATATTTATTATTTATTTATTTCACCGATTTTCCTGCCACAGTACAAGCACGGAAGGCTTGTAGACCTGAGTCTGTTTAGCCCTTGACAACGAGATGTTACATTTCTTTCCGGAGTTTTATTTAACGTCGCCTTCATTTTATTACTTGTGGTGACATGGGCTGTGCCCGAACACCCTTTAGGGAGAAAATAAATAAATAAATTAGATATCTCTTTATTTCATTGAAAATAAAAATAACTGTATTACTTATGAAGCGTAGGTGTAAATTTGCGAGAGTAAATTCACGGGTGAAACAGGAGTTTCTGGTTACTCGTCGTATTCTTTTCCGTACGGTTGCGATGGTTCACGATTCGACCGGGGGTCCGGTTCGCCTCCGGTCTCGATCTCGTTGCTGAAACTATCCGGGATCGTTCCTCCTCCGTGTTTCTATCGTCGTCCATGAAACTAGATCACGTTGCGCAAAACGTTAGGCGCGCGGAAAAACGAGCCGAGGCAAGAGCCAAGCCGTTCTGTGCTGGCGGCACTCATTGTGTTTGCGCCCTTTCATCGCTCCAGGGACGATCGGTCGAGACGAGCCGCATTAATTGTCGGTTCGCCGATTTACGGTCCTATTTATTTAAATTTTATCCCGAAGGATTGTAAATGCTTTTAGATTTTCCTATTTGAATTTAGCACGTCGGTCAGATTTAACGACATGCTTTGGCGTGATGGCAGTGAATTACTGTCACGTTGTAAGTGGATGTTAAAATAAAATGATAAATGGTCTCCTTTTTGTTCACGACTGTATGTCAGGATTGTATGAGCTCTCGTGTAGAAACAATAAAAATGCATTGAAATTTTAATAGTTATTCGATATTGGATATAAATATGGGTATAGGTATAGATATAGAATAGACGTACATAGATACTTCCAAAAGATAGTAAAGCCAAGCATTAAAATATTACAAAATACATATTCAAATTTCCTTGTGAGTTAAAAGAATAAAATCAAACAATTTCGTACTTCTATTTTTTTATAAACATAATATTTTCGAACGGTTCATCGCTTCAAATATTGGATAAAATCTTTCTATCATATATCTTAATCGTCTATGGGCCGATTTTTTTTTAATCCCCAAAAATTGGGGGAACGAAAAATCAACAATAATAACCAAATTTTCTCTTTTTATTGTAATTATCTGTCTGTTATTATTGTATTGTAATATATTCACTACGTGTATTTCAGGTAACAACGGTTTATAATGTTGGCACTTGTGTATGAAAACTTAAGATATCCATAAATTAAAATGTCACCTGAAAGTTATACGATCCCATAGAGGGTTACATTTTTCTCAAAAATTTTACTGCTCGTACAACCTTAACGCTTTCATGTCCGGTGACATCAATATTTATATTGCCACACGCGAGTGTCCGCTTTTTATCAATGACAGCAGATTAAGAATCATATATGTAAGTCAGCTGCTCTGTTCAAAGTATCACATTACATTTTGGTATACGTATAATTTGCGGACGTGAAAGTGTTAATATCTGCGTTGATAAAAATCTGATTCGAATGTTTGTATAAATCTTGTTGCATGCATTTTATATCAGCTGAATCCGGTTATTCGACGGACTGGCATAATTGCAACCGGGTAGATAAATCTGCAGTGGCGACTCGTTCAACGGAATTGTATCCGTTAACTCGATAGATCAATGTAAACTTGGTAATCGACGTTAACACGCTATTAACGCGACAGGAACAGCCTTTAGAGGCGTATACAATCGCGCGATTGTTTTCGAGCAGCGTGGAAATATCAATGAATATTACTCATCGATTCCTTCTTGCTGGTTCGCCGTAGAAAAATTTTATCCGTTCACGACGGCGCGGCGCGGCGCGACGCAACGGAAAAAGCAAAAGAATAATTCAAACTATCCTTGACATTTAGCTGCGAGTTACCGAGTTAACGGCAGGCCAATCTTCCGTTTGCTGTTGCCGCAATCAGCGACGCTCGTTCGTGAAAGATCGTGGCTATATCGCTTATATTTTTTTACGCCTCGAGCCCCTGTAATTTCAACCACCCTACTTTAACTAGGGAAAGAAATCTTTCTTGTCTCGTGGGTCACGCGCGATCACACGAGCCGTTACGAAATACGCGGCTCGAATCCTTCATTTAACATTTTCGTGATAGCCATTGGCAGTCATTAACGTGAATCATTGCTCATTCAGGGATTTGCATTCTTTTATTATACGTAGATCGTCAGGATTTCTAATATCGATGGTGTCCATTACAGCGGGATTCAATTTTAGTTGAACTGGCTAAAATCATGAAATTGAATTGTTCTTAAACATAGAACTAACACACATAAATGTAGTTCCTTGAGTTCAAAACCTGAGAATGTTCATTGTCTGTATTGTGAAAAATTTACGAGATGGAGTAACAAATCAAATAAGACCTCTAGACCAGATTCATTATCAGGTTGTCAAAAGTGAAATTCATAAAAAAAAAGACAAGTTGGTTGAGATAATTTACAGATTCTATCTTTACCAACCTAACGCTTTCTCCCACAAAGTTTGTATGTACATACAATTTTTTACAGACTAATTGTCAGTAAGTTAATTTCTGGGTAACAACTCGCAACTTTTTCCAAGGCTTTCGCAATAAATTGGGAAGCATACACGTTTGCGATTTCGCGGTGAATCACGCATCAACGGTTGAACGAAAGGGCTTGAAAAGAAAATTTCGGCCAGTCAATTAAAACGCGAGGTAAAGGATGGCGACTCGACGGAGGATGTAAAATGGGTCAGCGTTGAACGTCCGGATATCGTCGCGAGCTGCTTGGTAATTACCCGTTTTTCGACGGGACAGCGCGGCTTCGTGAAGGGATAATTCAACGCGTCACGTATCCGGGCATCGCGCACGACCGATTTCCTTTTCCGTTGAAACGCCACGCGATTCACCTCGCGAGTGGACACCGGCTCCAAATTAACGGTTTTCAGAGTTTCAGACTCCGGGCTGACGTGTTCCCATTTTCGCGATTCAGCCAAGATAAGCCTCGTGGTACCCAAGTCGTTCGATCTTTTTTTCTTCGGTTTATTAACCCTCTGCGTTTGAGAGATGACTGTGGAAATGAGCTGTAAGTAAATCATCTTGAGCTGCCGGTTCGCCTGAGCGAAAAAAGCTCCGCGTGCAAAGCTCGTTGAGCAAGTTGTTCAGATTAAAATCGAGAAAAATTTGAAAAAGATCATTTGACTGACACGATGGATTATGACGAGGCTTCTTGATACTATTTAAGTACGCGTTGGTATACTGGGTACAAACACCCTCTATTGTACGAGTTAGAATAGAAAGAGTTAACTCGTGTCATGTTCACAGACGGTGAAATGGCCTTGAGCTACCAATCCACTTTAGACAAAGAATAATAGGTACACGGTTGACCTATGGTGCGAGTCAAGGGTATCTCCCGTGCTATTTCGCAAGGCCAGTTTTTTAATAATTGATACAGGCTTAGTTACGCTGCCAGTATTTCATGTCTATCAAATCAGAAAATCAAGACATATCATCAAGTCAGAATTGCTCCATATATTTAAGGTTGTATGAGACTTATGAGAGAGGATATATTATATGATAAGGTTATAAGATCCCTGACAAGAGTTCAAAACACGTGATAGAATGATTGTATCCAATTATATGAAATGACAAGCTTTTCGAAAATCTTCTATAATATTTACAAAGGAGTAAGATTTATAAAATGATTTAACATGTACTTTTAACTCACAGATCATTTTTAACTCATCATTTCTTATATTTTAACGCATGATTTTGCTACTTTTTTAAAACATTGATGCTCGAGTATTTTGATTTGCAGTCAAGCCTGATCATTTTTATTCTTATTTATTTTTTACTGCATATCTTAAACAATAGCCTCGAAGTTAATATTATTTCAATTCTAAAATGTTCTTGAATCATGTGTATATATTAACAACCATGCAAGAATACAAAGTTCTTATTGTTGTATATACATATATACATAATAATTGTTAAACTGCCAATACCGCGTCATTACTTTTGTATAAGGGCTCATGCAACTTAATATAAAATGAAAAATGTCTCGAGTCACAATAGTCTCGAGAAGTGCTTAACCGCGGCAGCTGTTCATCGGTCGGCTCGTTACCAGAGATATTAAGTGTATCTCTCTCGATTTACGAAGAAACACGAGGCGTCTTGAAAGTCTTCTGCCGGCAGAAACACATCGTCGCGCTTGTGCCATAACTTACGCTGAAACGTGTCGAGAGGAAAGTTTTAACGACTGCATCATCTGCATGTTGAAACATCAAGGAGAAGTCCTCGTTATGACGCTTTAATATCCGTTCCACGCGGAGAGCTAACAGAGATGAACTTGAATCCCCGTTCCCATTTCTTCGTAACAGTCGATTTCGTGTAACGAGCGAAAAAAAATACTTTACTCGTTTGTAATCAGATGACTATAAAAATTTGAATTGCACGTATTAATTACCAAGGAACGTCGGATTTTTAGCACTTATCAGGATTTTTCTTTTGATGGGTCAAAAGTTTTTACTTATGAAATTTTAGAGATAACTGTTTACTGGCAATAAAAATCTAAAATAAAAAATTCAATGTGCCAGCCCAAATGTGCCAGTATATAGCCTGTACATTTTTGTCGAAACAGATATTGGAATTTTATGTAACCTACAGTATCGCTAGTTACCTTGCATTATTAAGAAAGAACTTATTATTTTAAATTAAATTAAAATTTCATTTAAAATTAATTTTAATTAAAATGAAAGGAATGAAATTATTAAGATTAACAAGAAAGAAATGAAATAGGACTCGCTCGTACAGTTATTTGAAAACTATCGCTGTAATAACGATAATCATGAAACACGTACAGGACCGATGCTGAAATATCTGGTAACGTGGAGCATGGACATTCGCGAAGACTCGGCCGGATAATTGAAAGATTCAATTCAATCAGTAATACTATTCATCGGCGATTATAGTAGATTGGAAAGGTATGAAGGTTAAGAAAGTGGGTTCCGCATGAACTATCAGCAATAAACCGTATTCAACGAACGGACCAACGTTGCTTCTTTCGCGATACTTACGGCACGGATAAAATCGAGCGGCCGCCCGTTTCGATCGTATCGATGGCAGAAGGTGAGAAATAGAGCTTGTGTAATAATATTCAAGGCGAGAGATAATGGTCCGCGGACAATTAGTGTGTCTAATGTTCGAGAGTTAGGTTACGTTAAATAAAACAATTCTGCCTAGGTCTAAAGGGGAAACAATAAGTGGACTTGAACGATTCTGATCGATAGCCGAGATGAATATCGTGGAATTCTGTCAAAGGTTGCTAAAGGTATGCCGTATACTCCTAATCTAACTGAGTTATGTTTCATTGTAATAAGCTTTTAGATCGGCCGTCGATAACTTGTGTGAGAATAATTGGAATATGGATATTTCAACATTTTTCTTACTGTGCTAACGCTGAACCGGTACACGAGGATACAAGAATTTCTTTAACTCACATTTATTTACTACTAGATTTTTATACAGTGTAAAATCAGTTGTATGCAACTTGCATTTTTATTGTATTTATTTTTATGTATATTCAATTCAATCGGGATGGTTTCATAAATAGAATTCTGAATGTTGATCCAGTTATACGGACCACAATTGTCGACATTATCAAGAAAGACAATTTTAAATATTTGGAAAGGACTTCTTAACTTTCAAAAGAATAATCGGTTTAGCGTTTGATTACGCTAGAACATTTTTTTGGGGAACTTATTTTGTTCTTTTTCAGTGATTTTAAGCCTGCCGTAATGGCAGAATAATGGTTGTGTTGAGGTTTTCCCTCGGAACCAATAATTAACATCATGGTTATCTAGGGATAAAATGTGACAAATTAAAGATAGAAATTTGATTCTCACGTATGACTCTATTCTCGGTTACCTACCAGAAACTGTTTCGCATCATTTCGTAATTGATGTCTCTATACTGAACTTATCGAAACTTCATCTTTAAACACAGAAATAATGCCGCTTAAACGAAAAAATCCATCAACTGCCAATATAAAATCATTAAAACATTAATTATTCAAACGGAACGTATGAATAATACATGTATCTTAATATGTTTAACGTCAGACGTTTATTTACAGAATCAGATTATTTATCTATAATCCTGAATTCATTAATCGTCGCCCCGAAGTAAAATCGTTATGGCGTTCAAATATCGTGGACACTCAATTAGCGATTCGCGAGGAGAAAGCCAGGTGTATTCAGCTTGTCGGTAAAAAACGCATTAAACGGAGTCGTCAATTCGAAAAACAGCATCGCGGCGCGGCCTGATAATTACCGTTCTCTCTCTCTTTCTTTCTTTCTCTCTCTCTCTGTCTTTTGCCAGAGCTCGGCAAACCGTAGCCGTGACGAACTCGCCGATAGCGACAAAACGCTTTAAAGGATCTAGAGCGTCCCGTCAAGCCGCACATTCTTTCCACGGATGTTTCTAACGGTCCCGCTCGCGATTAAATCACAAAAATTGTGTCTCTCGTACGATGTAGTTTTGTGTAATTAAAAATGGAATTTCATGGGATAAGAACACTAGGAATCGCGAAATGAGAGCCGAGTGTCTCGCCAAAATGTAATTCGCACGGGATTGAACATAGATGAGTAATAAGAGTGAAAGAAATTTTCCGTTGAAGATTTCTTTTGGATAGGAGATCTCCACTTCGAGGTTGATGATTCTAGCCCTTTGCGGTCGTCTGTCTACTCTCAGCCACCAAAGCCTTTTTACCGTTCCGATCGTATGTCTGCTCTCAACCACCACAGCAAGAACCATACGAATCCTATACTATATTCATTCATGTATCAGTTTACACTTTCTCTAAACGAACCTAAAGGCTTAAGGAACCTATTCACGAACCAATTCGTTGCTC
>SHCU01000533.1:34407-53046 GCA_004307685.1 Ceratina australensis | reverse complement strand
CTGGAAGGAATACAAGAGCAATACGAAAAACTAAGACTCAATGCAAAGTATCAAACAATTAGGGAAGATCAGAGGCCGGAATACTTAAAAAGAACATGCAAGGGAAAAGATGAGAAATTGGTGGTTACATTTAGATGAGACATATTAGCATTACATACACGCACGTAATCATAATGTAATGATATTTTCACCGCGTATATCAAAGCCGAAAGGTGCGAAATAATCGATTAACCAAAGTGATTATTTCCAAAATGAAAATTGCAATTTTATAATTACATCCTGAATCATATTTTCGAATGAGATTGTAATTTCCACAATATTTGGATTTCGATATGCAAGCGCGCGAATGATAATAATTGGAATCGCACCCAAGTGTTATTTACACGCGTTGCGCGCGCGGTCATTAATAAGTACGAAAACGTAACGAAACTCGGTAATAACAAATTACCGGGCAACACCTCGCATACGAAACACGCAGATTTACATCCGCGATACGCATTTAATAAATATTAAACGAGATCCCGGTGATAAATATTAAATGGACCCGCGAGGAAGAAACCCGGCGGAGCAACGCGAAAACTCGAAACCAGTCGTGGTTTTAATGATTGAACAACCGAGCCAATTAGTCGTCCATTACGCGTCACGGCCGTTCGGGTCCGATCTGAGACCCCCGATCTACCTACTTACTCTACTTCGCTTCGGGATCTCGCAAGAAACCGATCTCGATCGCAGCGTATTTTCGTGTAACTCGTGAGCCGGATGTGCCTTTTTAACTCGTCAAAAACGAGCAAACCGAGACTGTGGCCTCCTTCGGCAAATAAAACAAAATTTCGATCGATCGCCTTGGCCGACATGGGGCCCCGACACGTCGCCAGAAAACCGGAGTTCCAACGCTTTTTATTCGATACCTCAGGTTCTTTGATCCTTTAATCGGTCGTTCATCGAATTCGACGTTAACCGAATTTTTTCATCGATACGACGCGATGCAAAAGTAATGATTTTCGATTCTCTTGATCCCCGGATACGAATTCCAGCTCGGGATAATTACTAATTGGCACGAGTCCCGAGGCAGATCCTGCCTTCTGCACCTCCTCTGCTTTCTTCCGCCATCAATTGTTCCCGGCGATTGTCTTTAACGGCTTTTCCCTTCCGCGATGATAGATATCGTGATGCGTGCTCGCATCCTCGTTGTTAAACAGCAGGTCGCTTTAGAAATATTTGTCTGTATAAATGAACTATTGTTGCGTCTCGGAATACAATATTTTTTCCTAATTATTAATATTCTTATCGTGAAACTAGAAATCGTCGGTTATGGGTCGTTTCTTGGCTATTATGGGCCCATTCCTTTACTGCTATTATAGCTATTAGTACATCTTATGCACTTATTGAAATACGATATTTACTGAAATGATAACAAATTGATTCAGTGCTCACGGTCACGCAAAATATCGAAAGTAACGTACAAATTATGATTCTTAAAATATAATATAAATTTTCACTTAAATCACATTTTTTACATTGACATTAAAAATAGTTCATTTTACATAAAGATCTGGGTCCAGTTGTTGGGTATCATATGCATTAATAGAGTGCTATTCAAAACTTCAAAAATTGAATTCCAACCTTAATAGAGATGTGAGAATAATTTATAATTCATTACTTTTTGCACAGAATTTTTTTCTTAGATACATATTAATTTACATCCAGCATAGCATCAGGCTTTCCTCTTTTCGCTTGCTCCAGTAGCATACAATGTTACCGATTTCGTAAGTGTAGCGTGGCGAAGTGTTTCGACGCATTTATGCGCGTGTAGAAATCAGGCTGAGCATCCGTTTCTTGTACCTGCGATCCCTCGTTGCGCGATTCTTTAATTTTTCATCGATCCTCGTCCCATTCCATGCTAATTGATAACGCGGCAACAATCCTTCGCTTATTTAATTGTCTCGCGTGTTGCATTCGCCCTCGGGTTTTTGTTAATCCCGAAACTGCGGAAATTTCCGAAATAACGAACTCGTTTAAAAAGCTGCATACTCGCCGTTTCACCGGTTAATTCGGGGCTGAAAGGAAAAAAGGCGAAACGAGACGGGCAATTCGGTCCCGCCGGATTGATATTTGGTTAATGTTTTAAAAACGTCCTCCTCTCGGGCCGCGTGTCCAATTGTTAACCGGCAAGTAGGTTAAGGGGTCTGCGACTTAATTGCCGACGAGTCTTATCATTTTTTTAATTGAGCCAACCGGAGGCTCCTTTAATTACACACGTGCAGCGACAGAGAAAGCCATCCCCGCGAACAAACCGTGCGTTCTCGTCTTTTTCTCTCGTATTACCGTTTTTCTATCCATTCTCTCTTTTTCTTCGTCTCCCGAGAAAACATTTTTAAATTGCCTAGAGAATGGGTGACAGACACGATTTTTCTGCTAATTTTCGAATGGAAGTACAGTTAAAATTATACGCAGAAGTGAAAATAAAACCCATTTGAAGTTAACAACTCTAGGAATTCTAACAAAAATTATAATTGACGAAGAAAATCAATTATATTGTCATCGTTGATTTAAAAAAAATAATGCAGAATGGAGTAATATATTTATTTGTTATAAAACAGCCATAACTCAATTTTCATACTATGATTTTTACCTATTGTTCTTACGTCATAAAAAATGGAGCAAAACGCCATCGACTTCGACTCAATTTGTATGACGCAAACAAACGTAAATTGTTCATCGTGTAACAGTTTTCCAAATAAAGATACTCGATCTAAAAAGTGCATAACGAATTCGTAGGATTCGAGAAAGTGCATATTGTTAGGTTAGCAGAGTCGAAGGCGCGCGCATATAAGTTGTTGAATTTAAAACATAGTCAGGATTTTATCTGCTGTTTGTAGAACAGCACACCCTAACGAATGCCGTGTTCACCGGGTATCAGCGATCACGATCGTTCGAACGAGAACACGTTAAGTTTTCCACGTCGTCCCGATGTCGTTTAGGTAGCCCGGTTTCGAAAAATTAGTACCATGTATACGATAGAACGATTTCCCACAGGTTGTATTGGGCCGAAAATCTGACGGGTTTATCCCGAAGCAGGATCAGTGAGAATCATCTGAAGCGGTGCATTATGCATCGTGCACGCAACGGAGGGAGTGGGGATCGGTATCGCGAAATTCATGGAAAATAGGCGAACGCAACCGCGGAGATACCGTTACGAGAACAAACCGCCAGATATGGAACGATTCCACTGACGTTTTCTCGTGTTACACATTTTTACAGGCGTTAACTTCACGTGTCGTGATGATTCTTCCCACTCTCTGCGCACCACTTTATTTTATATCGTGTGCGATGTAATAGGTATTAGTTATATTTCTTTATTTTCTAACACACATACTACGAATAGGGAATTATTAATAATAATCTGTTAAATGTATGAATACATAAACTCTTACTATTCTATTGCAAATGCTAGCCAGAGTCCAAATGTCATTTTTGAAATATCTGAAGAAAACTTTTAATGCACCTTTGATCTGGCTGTAACAGTTCATATTTTCACAAGGGTTCCTAGTAAATCTGTAGAGTTATTGTTCTGACAGGAAATGCAAAAGCCTGTGAGCAGGCTCATTTGTCAAACGGTTGTGCAGTGCATGATGTTTGAAAAAATGTTCGTGTCTCTTAATGCTGTACTTTTACTTCACAAAGTACTGGTAAAGCGATATTTTTAACGCGATGGATCACGGTGGACATCAATCTTAACGGTCATTGCGGAGTGTCATCTTACTTGCATGATAAATTGGTGATACCGCATGATTGAAGCAACCTAGCACACTTCCTTGTGAAATCTACCACCTATGAATCAAATTCTAAATACCATGGGATCATGCTAGCCATCGTGCTTGATCATGTCAAATTTTACACGAAAGGAATTTGATCGTTCGAAATTAGAAGTAATCAAAAGTACGTAATAATATTCATTTTATTTTCATTTTGCTCTTTTAATTAATTTCTATTTTATTAATGTTATTTTGGCAAAAAATAGATAACAAGAATAAATGGAAAAAAAGGTGGAAGTACAGAAGGTATGGAGGTATGGAGTTTCTAAGGAAAAATTGTAAACTAAGTCTTTTGGAAATGAAAACTTTTACGTGTTATTACTTATGATACTGTCACACATGATAAAAAATAAGTGTATAACTATGCAATGCCTTAATCAGCTTACTTACAATTTGTGAGTGTCAGTTTTTCTTTTAGTCATAGAATTAGACCTACCAACAGATGTTTGTTAGCATCTCTGTAGGATATTACTTGAGTCGAATATAATGTATATTCGATATAATGAAATAAATAATATTTCATTAAAATAATCATTCAATGAAATATGAACTTAACAAAAGTAGGATAGAAGAATTTTAATTCTGTAACGGAGATGGGCGAGGATCGCAACTCCCTCGCGTGGTTCATTTCTCATAAATCAAGAAGTTTTTCATCGACTCGTGGAAGGCAACAGAAAACTAAAAAATCCTAATCCGACGCGAGTTGCGCTTTAGGAGCGTAATAAATAACGCAGTTTATCGAGCATCCCCTCGCATCGCGCTCGGCAAACCGTGTCCTACAGATAAATGATCCCACGTCACTCCACGCTCACGATTCCTCCTCGAGCCGTTGCTCGAGTTTTGCTGCCTGTTCGACCGACGACTGTGCGATTTATTCCACGGCGCAGCCACCGACAGCCTGTGAAAACGTGTTGCTATTACCATTGACGAGAGCCCTTGATTAAACGCAGAAACACGGGACTAATTAAGAATATCAAATAAGAGTAAAATTGAATTTCTAATATATTTCAACGAACCTATAAACGCGTCGAGCCTAAAAAGCGTGTCGAACGGTGCTGATTTTCTATTGAGAAATCTGTTGTAGAGTAACCGTTTTAAGTCCGTCGATGCTCGATTGAGAAACAAATGTAATCGAACATGATTTCTGAATTGGCAAAAAGCAAAATATTTCTAACAACAAGCTACTCGACGTTAGTGCAATCCGTATCATTTAATTAATGTTTTTATTGCAACGAGAAGAAAATTGAAAGGATCTCTAATCTTTTTATCGCGTCGAATGCGCGATTGACAGGCTAGAATTTTGCGTTTGACAGATAAATCAAGATCGATAGAGTCGAGTCCTTAATAAGAAGACAAATACACATAAGAATCGATAGATAGCCGAGATAAGGTGTCAATCAGTGGCCGAGAGTGTACTATAAACCTTAACAGATTCAGATTTAATTCCTGCCGGATTACCAGATCTGAAGGATTTAACAAGACAGGAGGTCGATGCGATTTTCAATGGCTAATTGATTATCGCGTTTTGTTGAATCCTCTCGTTTTCTGTTTTCTTGATAGAATCGTCATATACCTATATAATATACGCATTTCACACGTAACAAACATACGGTGCATGAATACATAAATCTGTCTAGAGTCAGCTGTGATTATTCTTATCGAGGTTACGTCTCGCAGGTACTCTCAATATTTGCACAAGTTAATAAAAGATTCCTTGGCAATTCCTACGAAAATCACTTGTTAATTATTGTAGACTTTAAGTAAGAAGATAAGAAAAATCCAATAAGCTTGTAAGCTTATATTTATTTTTATCAATATCTGTTTATTAATTGTACATCTGACCAACTTCCTTAATCATATCTATTTTGTGTAGCAGCGTAATGCATCATGTATATGCATACAAAGTTGTTATCAGTTAATTTATCACGCACGGTGAAACGAAAGTTGGACGGAGTCGAATTCCGTGCTGAAAATTCCTTATTGGTCTCGTTTGAACGGCGCAGGAAACGAAAAGCTTGGATTTATAAGTACAAATTGAAGCCGATCGCATCTGTACGCGTAGCGCGCTTGTGAAACCAGTATTTACTGTCCGGGTTGAACATAGACCGTGCACACCAGCCGGCTGTGGTAAATCTAGCACGGTATCGCGTGAAGCAACCTGGCAAGTACACGAGCACCCGGTTACACGCGTACAAATATCGGTACCATCGGGATCGGACGCGCAGCTACACCGGTAGTTTGCAACAGATACGAGCAGGAGGAGAGCTACCAGCGTGCTCGCGGTGGGTCGGCGAGATGAAAACTATGCAACGCCTACCCGCCGTGGAATGCAATTTTGTTGCGTGCGAACGACGTTGCACCGATTTTGTTATCCAGACCAGAAGATCGAGTATTTTCAACCGGGTAGGAAATTGAATGCAACGGTTTCTCGGTACATTGAAATAATGCGTTTTCGTGTACTGTTAGCAGCAAAATCGAATAGAAATGTTCTTGCATTTGCAATTTTAACCCTTTGCACTCGATAGGTGACTGACGGTCGATACAACGGTAGATACAATTTTTTTTTTTTTTAAATTGCAAACCTGAAAAGTTTTTGAAGCTCTGAAGCTTTCAATTGAAGGATTTAATACACGTTAATTTAGTTGTTGCCAAAGTAACAAATGATTTTCATTTTTACTTCTATTCCCAAGTATACCGTCGTCAAATTATATGAACCCTTATCTAAAAGCAGTGACGAAGCATTGAAATTTTTAAAGTTATTAGACCTTACATCAATTAGGACATTATGTAAAATTTTGGAAAGTGCATCTTTCCATAAGATTGCGTATCATTTTCAATCACTAATATCTTGATTTTGAAATAGAGAAAGGTCACAAAATAGAACTAGAGCTTCAGCCTAGTTTGATTGAACTGTCACTAAAATGTCAAATGATTCTTAGTTTCACTTCCATTACTATTAGTACATTGCCTCAACTGTAGTTGCTAGGAGCTGGAATATTAAGAACAATGTAACTAAATGGAATGGACATGTTCAGGTTTCCAATTTGGGTTGCAATGTTGCATTTCACATAGGATCTATAGATAGTTATTTAGAATAGTCACGTACCCGACTGGCAAAAACAGAGAATGACAATCAGCTCCGAAATGCCTCGTCTAGAACAAAAGGGAAATTGATTATTATATTTCACGTAAATACCGAACAATCGATTATAGAAAACTGTTTCTACGTTTAATTGGACTTTCACCGCAGTATGTAACAAATCTAAACTAAATTAACTAAATAGCTGTTGTACCTTATCCATCGAAAAATCGTTAGGTATCGAAGCATAACGCGATATAATTCTCTTCCTCATTTCACAACCGAACAATCGTGATCGCCTCGAACGAGCATGCATTTTCATTCGAAATCGACAACTACCTTATAATACGTTCAGATTTATTTAAATTGCCCATTTATTCCAATTATTCCAAAAAGAATTACTCCAAAAAATGCAATAATCAAAAATTATTAGACCATTCATTGTATATAACATTGCATATACACATAATCATAAAAATGATTAGACCAATTATTAGAGCATATATATAATTATTAGACCAATTTCCTGAATCCAATTGGATTCAGGAAATGTAGCAGTCGAATATTCAATACCAAAAGAATATAAGTACACAGTTTCATTTCTATGCATCCGGTTACACATTTTTAATAGACGCGCCGAGTTTTTCCTCTTATTACACGGCATTTGGCGATAAATAACGTCGATCGTAATCAGCCGTAGGGCAACGTCTTATTCCAGCTCGTTTTCGAGTTACGATTATAATGAATTTTACGTTCTAACAACCCGTATCGGGTTGCGCCTCCGCGAAATGACCACCTTGCGCCGAGCGCGAACCTATAAACGTCAAACATCCATTTAGTCAGATTCAGCGGCTGCTGTAACAGTTTCATTCGGTCAAACTCAGAATCTCAGCTCCTTTAGGAAATTTTAGAAAATTTTTGCATCATTCGAATATCACTGCAATAGTTTCACTCGGTTGAATTCACGATTTTAATTCCTTTGTGAAATTTGAAAAAATTCTTGCATACATTATTCGAATATTACTGTAACAATTTTATTCACACGCCCTCGTTAAAAAATTCAGGTTTTTTTTAAACCGGTTCCTCTCTTCTGAAATAGTGAAAGTCCCAAGAATAATAGCACACGTCTAAATATCTTAATCTTCGCGGTAATTATACGAGAAGTAGTACATTCGTAGGAACATTTCTATCGCGTTTTACCCCGCAGCGGATTTCGTGTATGTATTAACAAAATGGTTCGTGAGCATCGTGGCTCGTTAAGGAGCGCTAATTCGAGGCCGGCCCGGGGCGAAAAAGAAAAGCATATCGTATCGCGGAAAAGCTGTAATTATCGCTAATAAAGTATCCGGTACGCGCCGGCACACCAGAAGCCCAGAAATTATTCAACGAACGTCATATATACAGTTGCACCTCCGATGAATCGACTATAAAACTAAAATGTACATGAAATTATAATATAAAAATGTACAACTAAAAATTCTTGCTTATTGCAATTTAATTTATTTAATAGAATTATTGCAATACAGTTTATATAATGTATTTCGCACTCTGTTGTCGGTCAATGACCACGAGAGTCTTTACTACGCGTTATAAGTGTCGTGAAAAAGCGTTTAATTAGAATAATGCGCACGGGTGTATGTTAACGTTTAGATGAATACAGGTAGCGTGACTATTCCCAGTCTGACGTGTGTACTCGCGGTGCGTAATACGCGGAGACAGTTAGACGAGGGGCTTGTCCAGCACGAACACGGCGATTAGGCTTGGAACGCGATGATTTCAGCTAAGGCTGCCCTAGAAAAGCAGCCCGAACGCACGCCCGAGCCTAATTGCTAATTAGTAATTAGCGGGTACGCGGAGGCTGGCCGCAAACGGTGATTTGTGGTCCCGCGGGCACCGCTCCGGGCTCTGAAAATTGAGAAACTGGCCATTTTTCGGTGCCGGACGTTCCTTCACGCAATCGTCCAGTTAATTTAGCGAGGAAACTGTTGCAATTAACCGTGATTCGTCGGAAACCAGGCCGGATAAGCACTATCCGGCCTATCGCGTGAGAAAGTTCGGTTTGCATTTTAAATATCGAACAACCAGATCTTCATTTTTCTTTTTATAGCTTTGAATATTTGTCCTGAGTTCGTACTTGTAGGCGTTGCTAAATAACGATTAAGATCGTACGAGTCGTAAGATTTCCAATACAAGTTCAAGACACATACGATAGAATGATTCTTAAATGCTACGTTCTATCCTCAGACGAATACATTTACATAACTTTTATCGAGTATTATTTATAAGAAATTGCAAGACCGAATCGATAATTTTATCTACTTCATATTTACATAGCCCGTTCGAGAGTGTTAAGAGTTATACGTTAGGTGCATTAAAGATTCTTGCACATTTAATTCTCTGCTTCGTAAATGTCCATCTACGCTTAGTGGAACTGATCGCTTCGACATTTGTATTTATCGAGATTTATTAATACGGTATATATAATGATTATTAAATTTTCAATGCTTTGTTATTTTAAAATAACTTAAATTTATTTAAAGATAGGTTTCTTAAAATCCCGATTAAGATGTACGATAGAATGCATCCAATATTGGAAGCGATAAACTTTTGACATTTTGACATCGACAGCTATATTCGCGAAAGATTATCGTTGTTTCCCACATGTTTATCAAACGATTCTCACTCCTACTTCTGTTACCGATTCTACTCCCGTAACAGTTCTATATAAAAATAAATGGCTTCTGAAAATAACGTGGAACGTAAGACGTCTCGATAATAAAATTGTATACTGAATATCGTTTAAGCTCGAAAACAAATTTTGCATTAAACTCGACGATGGGAAAAAAAGGGATCAGCACGTCGAGTACTAAGGATCCGCTCTTTTTTGCGGTCATCATTCGAATGAGTAGACAAAAACTCGGTAATTTCGCATCAACGACTACTCGTTCGCGGTTACGTGTTCATTTACCAGCAAATATGCCTGTCGCCTTAATTTTAAAACTCGATCCCGCTTATTACCCCGTTTTTTTTGCCCGATTCGGGAGAAAAGCCCGTTTCACCGAATAACGAAAGCGAGAAAGTAAAAAAAAAAAGGCGAGTACCCTATGTATGTATAAGTAACAACGGTAGAACCGGAGGACAATGAGAGAAGGAGCAAAAAGAGAGAAGCAGAGGCGGCACGCAGGATGCATTTAAAGTCGTCTCAACATCCGCTCAGCTTCTCTCTCTCTCTTTATCTCTGACACGGCCGGGAGGAGCGGAGGGATGGGACTGAAGAAAGAGGAATTCCCGTGTTCTTTCTTCGGCATACGAAATCCCGCGCGTCGTTCATCGCGAGGAGCCGTACGTGAAAGAACGCGTGGTCTCGCCCTCCCTCCAACTTCATTTCGATTATCTTTCCGTTTCTTTTCTCCTTTTTTTTCCCCGACCGTGATCGCGGCCCGACGTCCTCCATTTCCAACCGTGAGTTCTTTCTTCATAAATTTTTGGCGGATGCGATCTCGAGGAATGTCATACGAAGTTACGCAGTCGCTACCGCTTCGCGGACAAATTACAATATTATTCGGTAGATGTACTCTCTACCGGAATTCTTACATTCAGCCGGTCATATTTATTGTATTTAATTCCAGCTTGGAATTCAATAGCGGATCGATTAGGAAAAAATATTTTATCTTCAGTTCCACATTTAATAATTGTAGGCATGTAAGTTATCTTGGTCTAGTTTTATTTTGCATGAGAAAACTAGTTCGAGCTGTGCAAGACTGTTCGTAGAAACAACACTGTATCTATACTCAACGTACACGAGGTAAGAATTTTCAGCAGAGTTGTTTTCTATAGTGTCTTGGTCAGAAAAGAGAAGAAAAAAAAAGTTTCACTATGACTTCACTAATTTTTGGTCCTTCATTTATATTATTATAATAATAACATAATTTTTCATTCGTCGACATAATTAATATGAGACAAAATGTAACATAAGATGGTAATGAAATTTTATTTATGAGTATTTTATATACGAGTCATATATGTACATGAATATGTGAATGATAAATAAATTATATTACATATATCAATATAATTGGAGATTACAAAAGATTATCAAAGGTCGTACAATTATATTAACAATACAAATTCTTAGTATCAAGTTTACGTATACATGTACTTGTATAAGGGCAGACGGTAATCCAATGGGTAAAATCCCACCTGCCGGCTCAAGCTTGCCTTCGGGGCGAATCTGCATCTCTCAATCTATAGAAGACTGACTCTTTCATTAAAAAATAAAAAGCCAGGCAAGCTTGAGACGCTACGCAATAAAACAAAATATTAATATCAATCAGAAATTAATGAAATCACAGTAAGAGCTGTAGATAAGTTTCTTTCATAACGAGTTGACGATTATATAAAATCTATTTACAGATGGCAAACTTGCAGCACAATAGAGTAAAAGTACCTAAAAAAGAACGTACCCCAAAAATATATACTTTGTAATCTAAAAAGAACACATTCTCGCAGCAGAATGTACATTACTTCAGGATATCTTCTAATATTTTATAACCTACATGTATCTATCTTAAATCAATAATCCATTAATAACACCAGTTGATAAAATTTTACGTCCAATACCTTTGCTGTTCAATTTGCTCTTTGTCTTTGCTGCAAGTTACCGAATACAGTAGGTTGTTCGTATAAAAGCGTTGAAGTATAACCTTAAGTTTGCTCTGGATTCTCGCTCGCCGAGTGCTCATTGTCCGGCCCGAAAGCGAAGCGCGTAAATTCGGGTGAACACGAGCCGGGGCTTAACAAGGAGAGATCGTCGGATGCGGTTCTCGCGTGGATATTTGAAATTCGCGTGGATCTTTGGATACCGTTAACCGCCGGGCCGATTCAACGTCCCTGCTCGTGCAGAGATAACGAATTTACGACGGTAAACCCTGTAATCTTTACCCGGCGCGCCGCTATGCCACGCTCGGCGTGCCATCATGCTGATCTGCTACGTCTCCCGATTCTTCGCCGCGATTCTTCCCGGTTAAAATCCTTTAATAAATTGAAATCATACTTGATCGGGCGATAAATCAGGTACTTTTATCTCAATATAATGGATAACAATATGAAGCGTGGTATGAAATTCAGGGAGATGTCTGCGCAGGACTTATACTACAAATCGATGGTTGAATGGAAGAACGGCTTATCTCAAGACTCGCTTTGAGATACATGAGTATTTGCTTAAAGAATGTCCTATCTTAAAATTTGATTCACGAACGTCTGTCAGTCGTAATTTAAATTAGTAATAAATTAATGTATATATAAAATTATATATTACATGCATTATACTTATATAAATTAATGCATATACAAATGTTATATAATAAATAATTAAGGGATTGGATAATTACTTATTAAATAGTAATATATGCAACTGTACAACAGAAACATTGTAATTATTGGGATTTATTTAATGAATTAATAATTCAAATTGCAGCTGAGATACAAGGTACTTGAAGAAAATTTTCGCTCTTCCGCTCAGTCACCGAGTGAAAATTGAAAATTAGTAAAATACCCGAAACGAGTACACGCAGTAGCCGGAGCATAATATCTATCTTATGAAAATTACAGCAACATCAAAATAAATGTAATAAAAAGATCGCAACAATAAGAAATAATGGTACGACAAACCTAAATAAAAAGGTTCGACTTTCCATCACGTCGGCAAATCTCGTTAACGCGGATTTTAATACCCGTGGCTCGCTCCAGATCACCTGTCCGAACGGTGAAATTCCGGTTTCACCGGACGTCTACCGCGTTCCACGCGTTTCGCAAGATGGAAACCGGGGGTGGTCGAAAAATCGTGAGACACCTCTGCGCGCGCGTAGAGGTGTATATAGGAGAGCAGGCAGGCAGGCAAAGTAACAGGTAGGATGACTCGGTCAGGCGAACAGGAAACGGCGAGGAAAGGGGCGCCGCACCGGTTGAGAGGTGCATTAAAGTCGTATTAAGGCCGTGCCGGTCTAAACTCGACGGCTTATTCCCGATGAAAAGCGGTTCGTTTCGCGACAGCGTTCAGCGTTGTTCATGCAAATTCCTAAATCGACGGAGCAAATCGCTGGAAAACGAGTGTCACGCGAGCGCGTTGCATTTCACGTCCTTGGCGCGGGCAGTTTTTCTTCTTATCCACCGACACTACTATCGCTCATTATACAATCGGCATTATCGATAGATAAGAGTCAATGGAATCGCGGAGAAACGTGACCACGAGCGACGGCTGACTTCTGGCCAAATTCAATCCCATCAAATCGTTTTCGATGTTAACAAGTAGGACGAGTGCCTTCGGAGTTCCACGGAAAAAAAAACGAATCTGTAATATGCCTCTATCATCTCTTCACGCTTGTGCATATCATTAATTTGTAACGCGGCGTACGATCTGAAACAGTGTTGCATTATGTATTCAGATTGACAGGCCCGATATGCGTTCACGCTTCCGGTTTTCACGGACAGACCTCACAGGCGAAACTGAATATTCGAGGCATAAATCGACGCTTTTCAAAACAAATGTTGACAAGTGGAACGAGCATAGTGAATATACCACGATGGATCAGGAAAAGTTTTTTTCCGTTTTCAAGTCGCTGTAAAATTCTATAATGGTCTTTTCCCACTGAGAATCTCCGCGGAGATCGTAAATTAGGATCGGTTCCTCGAGGTTCTCAATAGCGAGAACACAGGTAACTCAGAACCGTAGTAAAAATTTCGAGGTATAGGGAAGAGCGTGTATAAGCTAGGCGAGACTCAGCGGGCCCAGCACTCTGTGCGTAAACAAGGGTCAAGTATTTATGACAACCCTGTTTGCCCTGGCAAAGGATCCTAAAACCTTCTTGTGTCTACCCCCACTCACGGAGAAATTTTCTCCGTGCCTAGTATTCACACTGCGGAGACATTTCCCCGTACGGGAAAAGTGACGTCACTTTTCTCCGTCCCTACGCCCACTTAAAATCACGGAGAAATTTTCTCCGTGCCTGGTATTTACACTGCGGAGATTTTTCCCCGTACGGGAAAAGTGACGTCACTTTTCTCCGTGCCTAATGACGAAAAATGCCCATTTTATATTAAGTGGATCAGGAAATCTTTTGTCAATAAATGAAATATTTATTAATGTCAGATTTTTAGGTACAATGCACGCGTACACCATAGACATATTCTATCGTGATCGTTGATTAAAAAGAATATTCAATCGAAGATTTCAGGATGGGGCGGTATTTAAAAGTATGGCACCATGGAAAATAACAGAGGCACCATTTTTTGGCGATGGAAATGGAGCGAGATACTTTAGAAACATACACACTCGCTCCTCATTCGTTCAGTGAAGGTATCGTCCCGTTTTGTTTACGCTCTATTCTTCGTCTCCAATTCGATAGCCCTGCCCGTCGGAGGGGTCAGATCCGTTAATTGCCCAATGATAAGCTGTAGCATTCCCAGCAGCTTACGTCTCCCGGAAGGAACAGTGGGGATGGGGCGTTTCATACATATTTAACTGTATGCAATTATTTTCTTTCAACAAATTTGTATTAATTTTTATGCATTTTCGTACATTGCAAACTCATATTTCATGCAAATAGTGAAAAAGTTAATTTTGCGATGGGTTCGTAATGTCTTTGGATGCTATAAATTAATTCAGTAAACTATAACAGCTATAGAATTCATGTGAGCGATGTTAGAATAAAATCAATTGTTTTATACGAGTTTTATATTTAAACAGATTATCAATATTAATCGAAAGAGATTTAGAATTACATGTATACACGTCGAATGCAGTTGACTGGTTAATTGATAAACGAATTATTTTTCTATTACGATCGTCACAGAAAAACGTGTAATGCCGTTGTTACTGCTCGTTTTGATTTACCGGGAGAAATCGGCATGCCACCTCGTGTAAAATATGAATTTCTGTTTTATCACGGTCCGGGTACGTTGATTTGAAACCGTGATCGAGAAATTCAGCACGTACTCGCCACTCGCCGAACGTGTCTTTCCGTTTCCCCATTAATTTCCTCGATAGGGTACCACTTGCCTTCAGATAAGCCGTTCCACGTGACAATGTTTCATTTTCTAGTCCGCTTCGTACAATACCAGATACACATCTCCGGTAAAAAAAAAACTCGTGATCGATCGCTGCGAATTCACGGGAAAACAATATCCACTCGTATTTTCTTCTGACCGGGCAAGAAACATCGGCCAGTAACTCACTCGATAATTTCTTTGTCGAAATTCAATTTTCTTCGTCCGGCTGTTACGCAATCGTGTAAGCGAGAAGTGGAAGTCCTCGCGGGATTAATTTCAGGATTACGGGGAGGCCAACACGCGAGTCTGCGGTCGGGCGAAAATTTCGTCGAACGGGTTTCCACTCTGATAATGTTACTTGCCCGCGACCCGTTTCGGCATGAAATACTTTCCATGCCGCGGTGAACACTAAACAGATGGCCGGGGAAAATGTATGTACGCGCGAGCGTGTGATCACGTACTGGAAAAAGAACAAGGAGCACGGGATAACGAGTGATACTAACCGAGTAATTTTTTTTTCAACGACATTTAAGCATTGTCTCATTATGTAATAAATAATTATTGTAGATTAATATATATAATACTAGAAAAATAAATAGAAAAGGATAAAAATAATAGAAAAGGAAACGTTTAATCGTGAAATTCGAAAGACTGAATGCTCGATCTTTATCTGATCATTCCATCCGCGAGCTTAAAGGAGATCGGAAATGAACTGTCTAATCAAACTACATTCCCGTTTAATTAAGCCCGATTATCCGTAGTTTATACTTTCTCGGGAAAATACGGAAGATACTTGATATTTTCCCAATCAGATTCGCCACGTGCTGGCACCGCGTGGTCACGATCGGGGTACCATTAATTGAAGCGGCGCATCGATTACCTCGGTATTTGACGCGCGTATGGGAATTCGTGGTGTATAGGTGCCGGCACAGATTTCACGGGAATTTCGCGTGCCGCAATTGCGTAAGCGGCCGGAAAATGTATAAATGGTGGTCGCTCTACACATCTGAAACGATCGTTACGCAACGGTACACGCCGTCGTATAATATCGGTAGATAAGTGCATACCGGTTTTCGCGATGTAGGCAAGTGCCTGACTCCGCGAACCTCCGCCAAAGTTCACCGTCGACCGTTATTTGTTTCCGATCGTTCCGATTAATCCACTCGCATCAATAATTATAATATAACAAATTACTAATTCTCATATGGCTTAATACGATAATTCATATAATATTCGATGCATTAATTGAGACATTGTTCCACGTAATAAGTAGTTAGTTCATAGAATGTGTCGTACGATTATTGATACAGTAATTCAAGTACGAGTTGATGCTGCACTCAGTTGTTGCAGTAGAAAAAATGTTCAAACCGTTCCTCGTCTTTGATTTCTGTGCCTAACACCTTTTTCCACCTCTTGTACTTATCAACGCTTCGCACTTCTTCGTCGAGTCTCACTCGATATTTTTTCACGTCCAAATCACTTAAAAGCGTTGGATAATAATGTAATAAATTATGTAGTAATTGTTATAAGACTTATCGTTAGCAAATAAGAGATAATGATATTTTACTGGTTCTGTGTAAACTAATGATGCAAGTAGGTTAAACGGATAGACGGATACGAAAATGCGTATAAAAAGAGAAATCGCGTCGTCGCGTTTATCGGCGGTAGTCGGTTTTTCATTAACGGGGCACGGGCGTGTGTAGTCACGCGATCCCGTTCCACGCGGAAAATGTTCCCTCGCAAAAAGATTCAACGAGACGTTTAATTAAGATAAATATATTAGTCCGTGTGGGAGAGCCGGTCCGCTGACGTAACGCGTTATTCAACGGACAATTTCAGTACGGCTCTGCTCGCTGCTTTTCCACCGGGAGAACTTTATTTGACGGTCGCTCATTTTTTTCAGCTTATCAGCCCGATGTTTATGCACGTATCTTTTTCTTGAATTAGAATTATATAAATCGTTCCAACGCAATTATTTCCGTGCGAAAAAACATGTGGGGTATTCCTCGTAACGAACATCGAGCATGTTTAACATGTTTTATTGCTTTTTCGAGAAAGCATTCCGCTCTTATCTTTCCGGACGGTGAATTCTCCACCTCGTTCGTATCACGATTTCCTATAAAAGAACTGAAACGAATCTGCCGATCAGAAAGCATTCTCGACGATATGCCTGCTCGCGATTAACGTGAAACTAAGGTATCTTCCAGCTCTCATCAATCATGCAAATTCATACCTTGCGTAGAAAGTGTAACAATGTCTGTAAAATTCGTACGTACCGATTGGGATCGCGCGTTAGAACGCGTAACACCAAATAGATAAGCATTGGATTTCCGTGACAGATTCGATATTCACGTTGCAATTACGGTTTCTCGGGCTAATGTGCAAGTGCACAATTAAAAAATCCAGAAATTGTTCGGTGAAACTACGGTTTTCAACATTGTACAATTTTTCATGATTGATCGTATCGCGTTCGTTAACGATTTCTTCTGTGGCCAGCAATGCGGAACTTTGGAAATTCTTTCGATTACAATGATTACGTAAAATGTTATTAGCAATCGAAATTGTTCCAAATACAATTGACTCTTCTTCTTTTCGGTGGAATAGATTTTGAACTTTGACCGATACTAAACACAGTTACGTTGTTATGTAACCAACCTATCTCCGATACAAACTGTAAGAATCATCCCGTCGCGAACATCCTAGTGATAGCAAACCCCAACTCATCTAGCCATTTGTACCCGATTACCGAGCCCCTTTACTCATTCACTGACCTCTGTACCCTTAGTCAGACACCCCTTATCCTACGATACCGATACCTCTGCTACGAGCGTTCAGAATTCGGCAGTCAGAAACACAGATCTCACCGTCTCGGAATAAAGAAGTCTATTAATTAACTGTTGCGCTTAATTCCTTATCCCGGAGTCCAACAACGTGTCGATCGATCCACGTAGGTGGTAGGCATAGACATGGAACGAGGTTGAGAACCAGGAGCCTTGCATATATCGACACGATAATTGCCAGCAGTCGAAGTATCGGCGATGATGTAAGAGTTCCGTGTTCTGCCGGTGCCTACCCGGGGCTTGTATGCGCATTTTACACGTACACGTTTCAAGTGTAATAACGAAACGAGCGAACGATATACGTCGATCTACAGCGTTGATACACAGGCTCGATCCGATAGATCCCATAAATCTGCGGATACCTGCCGTTCAGCCCGACGTCCTTGCGACTCTGACCACTCGGTAATGTCTTGGTAGAGCAAGCGGTTTCCACACGGCGCTCACAGTGCTTTACTTACGCCCGCCGGTAGATCCGATTTACATCAGGCTTACACGATGAAAATGTGTTCGAGATAAGCTGCCCTCGCGCGGTACACGCCGCTCTATGATCGAGAACTTGCCTCCCGGCAGGAACTTCGGTTTTTATCTGAATCGGTAACCTGCGTTTCCTACGGGTGTCACTATCTCCGGCGAACAATTTTTGATCAATACGATATTATTAATAGAAACGCTCGCGGAAAGGGGAACAATTATTTTGTCTTCGCTTGGGTATTGAACTTTCATTGTTACTGAAGTACTTTGTCTTTTTGTACTTTGTCTAATTTTGTACTTTGTGTTCTGTACCTTCAAGTACTTTGTGTAATTGTTACTTATTCAAGGTCCTAATACTTGAAAACTTTTCGTCGGAGAAAGTATGCAT
>SHCU01000533.1:0-34386 GCA_004307685.1 Ceratina australensis | reverse complement strand
TTACTTAAGTACTTTGTCCTTTTGTACTTTGTCTAATTTTGTACTTTGTGTTCTGTACTTTCAAGTACTTTGTGTAATTGTTACTTATTCAAGGTCCTAATACTTGAAAACTTTTCGTCGGAGAAAGTGTGCATTCCAAAATTTGGCAAACTTTTCATAAGAAACAGCTAAATAATGATTTTTCTTAATTAAACGTCAAGATTTCATCCGTCAAATATTTTTATTCTGAACTTAATCTACATCTACTAAGATAAGCGATCCTCATGTTCCATTCGAATGAATTTCTGGCACTACCGAAGCCGCTTGGAATCCATCACTTTAATTAGCTCTAAGATTCATTCAGAAAGAAAGGAAAGTAACTTCGTCTTGTTGCTACATTTCCATACGGATATGATCGTCGAGGAGGCATCAGCCTTCGGCTGTCAAAGTGCCTCAGGAAGGATATATCGGAATAGAAAGTAGGCACGCTCAGGGAACTGTCGATCGTTTCGACGATCGACCGTTAGTTTTCGATCCCCGTACCAAAATGGATACACTATTTTTAGAACAGCGAGTGAGAATCGAAACAGGAACAGGAATAAGACGGTCAGGTACCGCTAAACGATTGCTCAATTGCAATTCTCAGTTACAAGAGTCGGAGACAATGGCGATGAATGGGATCAAAAGGCAATTAAACGTTTGTCGATTTCTCGTCATTTATTGATCTTCTATCTACTTCGTTGATTCTTCTTATTTCATTCGGTTCTCTTCACCTGTTGCTAGACGTCACGAGTGAATGTACTTGGGTAGCTATTTGGGACACTATATTGATTTATCATAATTTCATAATTTTCTATCTCCCTCATCGATTTTTGCACTTGTTAAACTGTAATTCCCTGTGAATCTACTTAATCACACTTCAGTTTTTGTTCGTTCCGCGTATCGTCTCCCTGATCGATCGCTTCTCTTCCCCTCAAATTGGCAGACGCACAAACGAAGTGCGACACGTTCGGCGCATCAGCTAACGGAACTGAAAATTTTATTTGCGTTTGCGAGCAGTCAGGCGAATGATACGAGACTTGAGGTGATCGCTGCCTCCCCTACTTGCAAGCTACGCGAAGCAAGTACATTCACTCGTGACGTGCGGAACAGATATTACTCACACTCGTGAATGAGAAAAATCAATTAAATCGCTCGGCTTCCAACTGTTTTGCGCAGATTCCTGGTAGCGGGGACTATTAACCGTAATACTTTAATTGCAGCAAAATGTTTATTGCGTCCTTGATGAATGATCACGCTCCACGATTAGTTAATGGCTGTTCGAACCTGCTTTTAAATTATCCGTCGCGCGTTATTGATTTATATCTACCAGCGATCATCGTCGGGCTTCCTCGTTCGCCGAGAATGGCGCGACTCTCTCGAGTAGAAAAACAAACAATACTTCATGCGGCCGGGTAATCGGGAAAAACCAGAACTCCATCATCATTCATCTGATTGACCGTGTTTATTAAAAAAAAAATGTCGCGGGATATTGAGAAACTTCCTAATCGTTACCGATTCGAATTCATTGTCGATTCAAATTCGAACGATTAAACAGCGGTTCAGTCAGATTTTAATATTCATCGATTCACAGACGGGTTCGTTAATTTGCATTCATTTTTTCCCTCCAACTTTTTTATTCGAATGCCTACTTAATTAGTCATGTAGGATGCAAAAGAGGGGAACGCGAAATTCGATTACTGTGTACGAGAGATAAAGCGAACACGTAGGTCTGTATCGGATAGAAAAAGTAGAGTAATTTATTATTTTATACGGAACGCAGATTTTTATGCAAAATTAAATGGTTTGAAAAATGTATACAATGTAAAATTTTCTTTTGCTGTTCAGAAATTATTATTCAGAATGGAGTGCAGTAAAGGTATGAGAGTATGAATGGAGGAATGAGTGATAAGATTAGAAAAGTCTAAACCAAGTAAACCAAGTCGTGTTCTTAAGTTAATTAGGGCTAAAATACGATATACATACAGAGAGAAATGTTGAGTCGATGGACATTAGAAGATGAAATGTTTTGTTAGTAGAACGAATAAAAGTAGAAAAAACGAGAACGAATGATTAAATGCCTTTTACAGATACAAATCAAATTTTAAGGTTTATTAGATTCCAAATAAAGTTTATAGATATACATATGTAGAATAGAATGTGGAAAAAGTATGAGAGCTTAAATGAAGGAATGAGTGATAAGATTAGAAAAGTGTAAACCAAGTCCTGTTCTCAAACTGATAAGGCTAGGATACAATGTACACAAAAAGAGAAACGTAAGGTCGATGGGAATAGAGGGTGCAATGTTGCAACGAACAGGAGAACGAGTGATCAAGCCTTTTTAGAGATGCAAATCAAGTCCTGTTCTTAGGCCGATAAGGCCAGAGCAAAAAATAAAATATACGTATATATAAATGACCGGTGACATTATTCGGCCTACCAACAATCGTTTCAGCAAACAAATTATCGCGTTAAAAGCACCGGTAAAGGAATGCGACGCGTATCGAGGATTAATTGTGGCTCGTAAACGTTTTATGAGCCTGGGCGCGTTAAAGTGGCGGGGTTCGGTCACGAAAATACGGGTGTACATTTACCGGTAGTAACGACGGCGACGTGAAAGTTTCGCCGGTGACAACCGTGTGGCACGTGTAATTTAACAAATATTCGTTCACCCTCGATTCGAAACAATATCCAGCGAGAAAAAGCATAGTAATGTACGGCACTTTTGCTTTCGAGCCGCGCGCCGATTCGTCACGGATGATTGCCGACGAGACGAAATTACCCTCAATCTTTCCCAGCGACGATGATTGTTCCCACATTGTCCGGCGATGAATCGAACAGCCTCGCCGGATCAAGATCGGATGATGATGCGCGCCGACGGGTTTAATTGCCGATGAGAAAGAAACCGTGAATTAAGTCGTAAAGTCGATTCCCTGGCAAGGTTTCAATCAACGCGGGATATTAATGTCCGCGCGCGCGATTCAGAGTATGTATGTACATATAATAGGTCCGAAGGACTCGGTGAAGAAGAAAAATTGGCGGTTTTCTCGGCGAGCTTTCAGATTGTTAATCGCGTAACGGAATCTGTGAGTAATACAAGATAATTACTGTTGACGGAAGAAGAGACATTCATCCATTCTTCCATTGAATTCATTTTCATGTACAAGTAATCTTTAGACGTACGTATGTTCAGAGGAGATAAAAACAGGAAAATGATGTCATAAGCGTTTACGTGTCTTTAAATAAACTAAGATTGGAATCGTAATTAAAGTCGTAAGATTACAATCTGGATTATACCCAGAATACAGTTTGATCCGAGAATTATTTATTATTACCGTGGGAGTTAAATGAATTGAAAATTAGTACTCGTTTTCGTTGGATGTTGCAGCGAAGGCAGAATATTTCTGTGTAATAAGCTTTTCAATAGACAAGGAAAATCTCGAAAATTTTATACGATATGTTATTAACGTTATATCTACTGTCAAAATTTGATTGCTTCGTCATTCTCTTCACACTATCGTTATCTTGCAATTTTCTTACAATACCTTTAGACGAATTAAGATAATCATAATTGAAATCTTCAAATTTATAGTTTACAATCTATCGATGTTACAATTAAGATTAAAAGCGCGGCGTTGCGGATGAAATCGTCATCGATCATTCGTTTTCGGCGACGCCTTTTGAAGTTGCCAGATGGTATCGCGAGGTTGCGCGCGTTACCGTGAAATTATTTTAATTGAACGCTTTTTTCCACGCCGCGGTTCCTCAATTTAAACAATCTCTTCCGGGATAGGGGGTTAAGGACGTACATCGTTTCCTTCGCGCGGCTCGGCGCCGCTTAAAAGGCGGACGTTCGATCGGCTATTAACGCGAGAGTCGAACGTGGCATCCGCGGCGAATTTGCGATCGCTTAACACGGTATTTAATTAAGCGGGTGGCTGGTCCTGTTGAAAGGAACGACGGCGAGCGAGAAAAACAAAAGGAGTCTATATCTCTCTCGGTTGTACAAAATTACTTGGTGCAGGAAGCATTCGTGTCAATATTTATGACTTTCAGATGATACCGCCTTAAGGTATATTCGAATAATTTCTAAATTCTATATAGATAATACCGCTATAGATATTAGTTATTAAACAAGCAAAGAATATATTTGAATAGCCTTTATCTAATCAAATTGATTTGCGAAAGTAAAATGTCACTTAATTTCATTAAATTAGCCAAATAAATGTCCTGTTCTTTGCACATAGAATATTGCTCATAATTTGAATTTTTAATACTTCTTGCGGCAAGGTATAGATATTATTTATTACATGAACAAGCAACATATACAAATTTTAATACCTTTTATCACAAATTGATATACGAAAGTAAAATTTAATTTAATCTCATTAAATTGACCAAAATACAGTGTCCTGTTTTTTGCATATAAAATATTATAGATATTATTTATTAAATAAGCAAAGAATATTTACAGAGCCTTATATACAAAGCCTTTATCTAATCAAATTGATTTACGAANNNTTTGCATATACAATATTATAGATATTATTTATTAAATAAGCAAAGAGTATTTACAGAGCCTTATATACAAAGCCTTTATCTAATCAAATTGATTTACGAAAGTAAAATGACATTTAATTTCATTAAATTAATCAAACAAGTCCTGTTCTTTACAACTCCGCGTGCGTTTATCTGGTCGAAAAGTAATTTGGTCATTAAGTCAGCCCGTGTCGCGGCCGGGGCATTAGCGAGCGTGGATAAACGTCGCCAACGTTGGGAGCTCGTTCGCCGTAAAATACGAAGCGCGATAGCTGCTGCTGGCTAGGCTATTTCTTGATGAACGCTGCACGATCGAAAGTATCCTCGAACGATGCTATTGATGCAGTTCGCTGCGTGAGAAAGTGAACATGTCGACGTTCAGCTATGAGAGAAAACTTCGTGTTAAATCTTGCATCGCTAAAATTGAATAGTAAGCCAGTCATTTCAGATTTAAAATGTCAGTACAAAAATACATAAATAAACATATAAAAAATAATAAATAATATTATAAAAAATATATAATAAATGTCAGTAAACTTTGCGTTTGCTCATAACTGTACGTAATTATGCGATGAAGTATAAATTGTACATTTGAAATATAAGTAATTATTAGCCAGCGAAGTTGGAAACGAAAAGCGTGTAAACGACGGAAAATTATTGATTGTGTCAGGTCACAGATAGGTATCTATGTAAATATGCCCCCTGCGAAAAACACAGATCGAGAAACAAGATTCGTTCGATTGCTCGTGTAAAAATGTATCTATAAGTTCTCTGTTGCACTCTATGTATATTTTTCGCATATCGCTTACCAATTAATAAGTTTATTAATGGATAGATTTTCACATGTTTCACGCGGCGCGGACCTATTTGTCTTACGATTTGCAACACCCGGCATATATTTTCTGCACGCCATGCGAGTACATTTGCATATTTCGAAATGTTATACTAGAGTTTTGCAAACTCGGAAGAAAACGTTCATTTTATGCACATGATAAGTTCCTGCATAAAATGCTGCATACAATGCGGCAACTGTAAAGCAGAGATGAAGAACTGTAAATAAGAGGTGAAGTTCCATTGAAGCGTTTAACTCTTTGGGGCACAGTGGGATTAAAAGTGTCCCACCGTTCTGATGTATTTCGAACGTCTTGTTTTTAATATATAATATAAATTCTATTTTTTGTTGAAATCTTTTTGTTTTAATCTGTACATGAATTTTGTCATGTAAGCTCTAATGTATTCAGTCAGTCTACGTACAGGTAGCTATGTCTACCTCTATAGAATTACGCACATAATTAATCTGGAAAGTGAAGTAAAGTATCTTGATATCTACCATCAAGCGTATCCATTCGTGATCACTGCTTGACCCTACATGCAGATGCCACATTAGGTGTAACGACATTTAGGTATGCTCGCCAAAGGTGGTCTGAAATCCATGGAAATACCCGCACATTAAAATCCATACAGCCTGGAAGTAAAATAAAATAAACGCAGTCCTGACTGTTACACAGACACAAATTGTTCTTTGCTCGAAAACGAAACTTCTACTAGCCTCTAACAATTTTATTCGTATAATAAATTTCGACGTAAAACGTTACGATAAGTTGAAAGTCAGAAGCAGAAGAATTCTAGCGAAGGTTTCACCGACGGGGGTTAAAACGCATTCCCGGAGCAGTTTTTCGCCAAGTTTCATACAGCGTGGCCTGATAGCGCAGGAAGTTATTAAAACTTTCTCATTACAAACCCGGGAGCTTCTGCTGCGGGCCCGGTAAAAACTTAATGGTCGTCGTGGCGCTGCAGCGTTTCGAATGCAAGCGGAGTTAAGAAATGTCCACATCCGGCGTCCGTCGATATTGGATACGCGATCATTTTTCAAAGGTACGACGACGTTTACGTAATCCGCAGACACAACCGTGTGCTCGCGTGTTTACGCGTTTAATTACTTGAGTTTCTGGACGCCGGGGCCACTCGAATTACGATGATTACGGGAGGCCCGTGAAGGGTCATTAGGCGCGTGATCGCCGGCCACGGGCACGGCCACGGTTTGTTATTAGACAACGCGACGCGATGAGATAATAATTAGCCGCTGTTAAACGTGAATAATTTCCACCGGGCACAATCTTCGTCCCGGGTAAAGAATGAACTTCATTTATTCTCGATGAAAGCCGTCGACGGTGTCGTTAAGCCAAGGCTGATTCTCTCTCTCTCTCTCTCTCTCTCTCTCTCTCTCTCGAAACATTCGCGCGTTGTTGACTTTCTGAATGATTAAATAAACTCCGGTTAATTATGCTATTAATGGATTCAACAAATCTTTGCCTTATGAATAGAATTGTGTGCAAATGATCTCATTGTAACGAAACGTTGAATAACGTTCATTTATAGAACCGTGTGAGGCTATTAATGTTTTTTCTTTATAATAACGGTGATAATAATAATAATAATAATATGTATAGTATATAATTATATATACCTATAAGACTTATTATTATATTATTATTATTGTAAGTATGTACATATTAATATAGATCATAGTAATAGTAGTAGTAGTAGTGGTAGTAGCAGTAGAAATAATAGTAATGCCTTTATTGAAAATCCTGTCACAATAACTACTACTACTGCTAACACTATTGCTACTACTACAATTGTATATTAATACACATATTTATAATAATAATAATTATAATAATAATAGGGCAAGTGGGAAACAGGACGATCAACTAGAGGAGAGGGCTATGAGCTGTGAGGGTTGGGAAAAAGGAAATTCGCTAAAGATTTGGGTAGAAGAGTATGGTTGTTTGATAAACTTGTATGGTATGTGATAAGCTATAGGCATATGAAAGCTATGGGGATATGAAAGGAAATTAGCTGATGGTAGATGAGTGTACATAGCTAGGTAGTGCTGAGAGGCAATAAAGCGAAGCAAGGAGTTGGAGGGATGGGAAGAGGAGAGGAGTAGATTTTATGAAAGAAAGAGATAAAATCAAATGTACAAGTTTTTGTTAGACTTTAAGGTGACAGAATCCGAGTCGTACGTTCGTGTAACAATCAGCTGAACGCTCGAGACAAATGAGAAACCTGTACCGCGTGAGAGAAATTCGACGATCATCGCGCCTCGTGGCTCGAGGAATAAAAGTCACGCGAGTAGAGTTGAGCTAGGAATCGGATCCCATTTAGGTTAAAGACGTAATTTAGTCGCGATTTCCCAGAAACGCCGCGAGGAAATCGCTAGTTAACGCACGTGCGCTCGAGTATTAACTTTAACATGTCTAATCGATTCGAAGCAGAAGGTATGAATAAAGCGGGGAAATTAAAAAGAAAGTCTCGAAACGTTTAAAAACCTTGGGTTAATGTTTACGAATATTCAAGGAATTACGAAATATAAGTGATTAATAAAATGGTCAATAAGTACAGTGGAATTTATTAACTGGCACCTCATACCTATTAGGGACATACCAGTTACACATAAAAATATTCAAGGGACTACAGAATATAAGCGATTAATAAAATCGTCAGTTAGTACAGTGGAATTTATTGACTGACACCTCATACCTATTCGCGACATACCAGTTACACATAAAAATATTCAAGGGACTACAAATTATAAGTGATTGATAAAATCGTCAGTAAGTACAGCTGAATTTATTGACTGGCACCTCATACCTTTTTTCGACATACCAGTTATACATAAAGATATTCAAGGGACTACAAAATATAAATGATTAATAAAATGGTCAGTAAGTACAGTGGAATTTATTGACTGGCACCTCGTACCTATTCGCGACATACTAGTTTTCTCTTTAACAAACGTTTTAAGAGAAAATGATATCTGACAAAAAGAAGTCGGCTGGTAGCATTTCTATTTACGTCCTTGCAGGCCGGAGCGTTTCACTTAAAGAGTGAAAAACTCGCGGGGCCTTGCCATTAATATTAGAATTCGTGAGAGGCAAGAAGGCCTGGAAAAGCGAAGCGGATCACCCGGACGCGACCCGTCGCGGGGCCCTCGAATAATTCAACTTGTGATACAAGGAATGAACACGTCATGCGAGGATACCGGAATCGATTTATCTTCGACGCGCGGTTGATTTATTAACGATCAACAGGCCGAAGCGGAATCTCGCGGAATACTCGTCGCGCGTAAATCTTCATACTTTATACCGGGAGCTAACGCACAATAATTTCGCGTACACATAACTACGGGCAACATCATTCATCCTTTAGACTAGAAACTTTCGCGAGTAAACTTACTCGTATCGCTCATCGATTTTAATGAAACATTAAAGGAAATGTCCCTGGTTTCCGAGCAGTACCCAATATCCAAACAAATGAACACATTTTATTTATTATCGAAAAATTATTATTGTTATACTTCGTAGTTTTTGCTTCTATAATTTACTTGGTTGTTTGCAATTTTATATTTTCTCAAAATATATAAATTGATGTATTTTAGCCATTGACAACAAATTTTTAAGTAGTCTTATACGTGTATAGGTTTAGTATCTTATACGTGTACATACGAAGTAGGAACCCATCATAAGTAAAAAAGGATTAGGTAATTAGTTGATTGTTTCGTTTATAGCAATAAAAATGAGTTTAATTATTTTATACAAAATCAGAAATGATGTTGCAAACATTTCCTTCAATGAAATAAGAATCTTTTACGAAAAATCAACGTTTATCTCATAAGGGGTCAAATGACCCTCTATGGTAACATTAGGTACAGAAAAATGCCGATACGTTTAGTGATATACCTGTACGTTACGCAGAGTACGCGACGTTGTCAAATCGAAAATGATAACTGAGCCACTCAATTGGAAGTCTACAGCAACTTTGTTTTGACTTCCTACTCACCCGACGAACGTAAGAATCGAAAAGATTAAAAAGTGTATCGTCGTTACGAAGGAGGGACCGTTGCGTAAACAGAGTCGAGGGTAGTTTGACTTGGACCGAGGCGATGAGGAGTTTCAAAAGCGAGGCATTAAATCTGGTGAGTTGCAACTATCGGGCAAATGGATCAGGTTGGCTAATGTGGCCTAAGCGGGTCGGTTGTGCGTATGATTGAAAGGCTCGGGGTTAGAACGTGACAAGTTACATTTTCACGACGATCATAAGCACGTTACATTAACAGAAATTATGAAATTCTCTCGACGGCAATTGCCTGATAATAGAATTACGCTCGTTACGAAACTGTGAATCAAATTGCCAGTTGATGTAACCGCAATTGGTATAATTTCGGTCGTCAGAACGTTCAAGAGTAATGTAAATGAATGCCATTGTGGGATGGTCATTATACAACAAATCAAATTTATACGATTAAAATATGATTTTAATGGTAAAACTTTTGAAATTTAATCTATTAATTTGGCACTATAATTTTTGTTACATGCTTTATAAAATATTTATTATAAGTTGTGTTCACTATAATAAAATTTTTCCTTTAGCTGTTTTTCTAATATATAATAATAAAAATAATAAAATTATAATAATTTCTAAAAATGATAAAAATCCTGGCACTTCTCCACGACGAGTATACTCAGTTAACCGCCAAACTCAGTTAACCGGTTAAATAAAAGAAATTTGAAATGATCTTAAAAAAAATACGTTTCTCCAGAAAAATCTATTTTTACCACGTTATTTACCACGTTCTAGAAACGTTGCTCCATTTCTGATCTCTGAAATCTCCGTGAAACAGAGGTTAATTACGGTCTCTGTTGATGAATGTTGAAACACGAACAACTAGGGTTGCTAATTCCCATTATCCCGTGAACTCTTCTTGCCGTTCGCGGCAAGTACACTTCTAAAAAGACGGTTGGCCTTGATTACGTCCACTTCCTCGACCACCTAGTATAATAACGCCTCGGTACGTAAAGTATAACGTTAATTTTTGCTTCGCATCAGACCACATCTTCTAACTGTTTCCCATCTCACCATCGATGCAAATGTTACCCGGTTAACACTAGAAAGACTGAAGCTTAGTATATACCTACATTGCCCAAAAGCAGTAAAAATGACTTCATTGTGAAAGAATAACTAACGTGTAAAGAAATTGATTTAAAATTAATTTTTAATATTTTCTTATTTATTTACAGTTATTACGAAGATTGTTAGTAAATATTAACAGTAAACAAAATTTCTAAGGAATTGTATCATTATATACATAATTCTTTTTCTAATTGAAACTAAAGAGCAGTCAAAATGAGTTTGTTGGGCAATCTAGTGTTAAAATTCCATCGTCCGAAATCAACGACCGTTACTTTTTTTCGCAAGTCGTAATTAGGCCAAGCCTACGCGGTGATCCCGATTAAAATTCGATATAGTCCGGTAACTGTAACTCAGCCGTCCGACAAAGGAAGACCTTCGTTTCGTGTGCGCGCAGCAGGCCGAAGAAGCGTTGCAAAAAGGCCCAGAGGGGCCATTCTCACATGAAGAGAGCAACGTCCATCAAAGTCGGCTGCACGGACGTCTCGCTATTCACCACGAAATATCTTGATTGGCGTTCGGTGTAATAACGAACGGATACGTGTAAACGATATTATAACTCCGAGAAAAGGATTTCCTACTTTTATCCCAGCAGCAACAATTTATTAACCGTGTATCCTGTTAATTGGTTCTTCTTATCGAGCCCCGGCGTCATAACAGAGTCCTATTTACGACTACGAACCGCGTAAAAGCGTTATCCGTGTTTAATTGAATGGATTTTACGTTTTATTACCTATATCACTTACGCTGTTAATTAGGTGGGTGGAGAGCCGTAAGGCACGACTATCGTACCTCTCGTTTTTAATTACCTCCGTATCTGTTTCTTAACAATATGCAAATTAATGTAGCCAGGCATGCAACAATGTTTAAGACTATTTCTAATGCGATTTTGTGTATACCTATTTCGACCAAAAGGTGTCTTTTTAAATCAAGGATGAGCTGGAAGAATGAAGTGATTAAACTTAGTGAATAATGTTCAGTTAAAATTTGAGAGGTGTCTTTTGACACTTTATGATAGAAATATTGTTGAGACACCTTTCGCACGATTCTATTATAGAAATTCAATTTTCTATGGATCAATAACGAGATCGTATATTACTCTGATTGATTCGTTATTAGTGGTTCGTTAAATCAATGGAATAAAACATGGTCGGAGTTTCACGTTGATTAATCATTAGAAAGCGAATAAATTTTTCTCCATCGGTGACTCCGTTTTATCACCGCGGGAGTGAACCTATTTGAAAATTTGACGGCAACAAAATGTCGCCGGGGCCTCGGGTCGGCTGGTTTCCGAGATAAAACAACCTGTTCGATGGTTGAAAGGTATACCTCGCACGTGAGAATATTGTATCCCGGCTGGGTGGGTACACGTATACTTACCTACTGTATATTTGAATTGATTGGGGTGGCGGTGTTATCTGATCGGCTGTTCGATAGAATAAATTATCGTGCGATTCGAAATATATGTATTTCGCGGCTGGCGAGTAAATTATTATTTATCTGCGTGATTTATTAGCCATTTTATTCGCGCAACACCTTGATTTATCATTACCCACGTGAGTAATAGTCAGATTAGATACCGCGGTTAATTTGGTAATTGGTTAGATTAAAAGCCAAGTATAGATATTTGTTGAAAATATTTTAATGAACTGCTCAAGGTATGAGTCATATAAGGTCTGTGCTAAGAAATATAATAAAGTCTTTAATAAATTCTTAAATAATTCTTAAATCTTTAAGAAAATCTTTAATATTTGGAGATTGATTTTAATTTCCTAGGAAAAATAATATCTATTGAGAAATAAGGTTTATAAAACTGCTGGACGTGTTTTTCGTTTAAGTCATACGGATTCTTTAATATGTAATTTCTAATATTCTAATATATAGCTTCAGCATTTCTTGATAGAACTTAAGGAATTATAAATATTTTTAATTAGATTAGATATGAAACTCTTAAGTATTTCATATTAGGTATAAATGGTCTTAGGCAACTTTCAAAATCAACAGCTTATTTTCTCTAAAAGTTTATAGGTTCAAGTATTGTATGTTATATTATATTATATTGTATTTCGTATTATATTATATTATATTCTTATTACATTTCTTAACAGTAAAGATCTTACAACTCATTCAACCTTAAGGTACTTACGTACAATATATAAGTCGTAAAATCTGTACAAAAATTGTAAGTAGCTGCGTTCAGCATCTCAAGTAATATACACGAAGAAGTTTAAGGCTTATAAAATTCCAATGATTTTATTTAAGGTCTCACGTAGCCCTTACAGATTTCACTTGATTTCGTGTATGAATATATACGTACAGCAATTTCAAGAGCGAGACATTTAATTCGACATAATTTTTAGGAAACAGTTGCAAGGTATTTTCGTACCAAACTGTATATTTCCTTTTTGAACGTGGGAGGCTCGTTCTTTAACGAACAATCGAGAGACAAACTTGCCGAGTATCTCGCTCGGGGGAAAGAGAGGAGAAAACGAAAAACGAGGGGCGACGAGAAATCTGGAGAAAATCGAAAGAAAAGAGTGTTCTGATGTTGGCAGCTGCTGCTTCGGATATCCATGGAAATTTCCAGTTTGCTCAGCGATGCGGGACCACTTGTAACTGGATTTCAGGTGCACGAGGTTTCAGGCGATTTTTAAATTCGCCGAGAGTCTGGCAACCTGAGCCGATCGCGTTGATTTAATAAGATCATTGATTCCCTGCGTCGTGTAACCCCGTTTCTCATTTTTACACCGGAAATTTAATCCCTTACTTCGTTAAGCCCTCTGAGGACAAGCGAACAGAATTTTTCTTAAATAGTTTCAGGGAACATCTTCGGTATCTTATAAAATCAACTAGTTACAAGTAAATCAATTTACAATTACAATTTTAATAATAATTCAATTTAGTAGTAAATTCATGTTAATTATTTTATATTTTAAATAATAATTTAATTTATACTTAGAGTAAATTTGATTTTTAATTATATTCCGAATGATATTTTTAAATAAGACCATCTAAATATTTCTTCAGCTTATTTTGATGGAGAAATTATTTGTCACATGCATATAGTGTCAAAGAATCGATCACATAATATCACATAATATAACAATTTACATAAAATCGGATTAGTGAAAAAAATAATTAATATATGATTTTGAAGTAAATGTTGGAAGGGGACATTTGACGCGTTTGGTGCGTTTAGTGTTAATGTCCTATGAATTAACACGGTAGAGGATATGGTAATGGAGCAACGATCGTTGCTCAATTGGATTCGTTCCTTCTGCGGTTTTAATTGACACGTGTTTACACGTAAACGGTTGTCGCTTTAAGCGAGTGTGTATAAATTCGTTCATACGAGACGTGATATGACTCGTTGACAGAAATAACCGGGCAACGCGTTTTGAATACCAACGATTAGGTAGAGGTTTTCCCCACCGCGGTTAGTCGAATAAACTCCGCGGCTTACGATGTCGTTTTTTGTTTAACGAGTCGATTCGAGCTTGAGGGCCTGATTGACCGAATAAATTATTCGGTGAAGTGCGAAATTTCTGTCGATCCGAAATGGAAATCCGAAGAATCGAACGAGCCGGTCAATGGCTATCGATAACGCAGAATATTGCTCGGTGCTATAATAAAACGTCGCAACGATCGAGTTTCCATTTACCGTTACCCCGGGATAGAGAGCTACTTTGCTTTATAGTTAAATTCGCTTCTATTCTCTCTTAATAATTTTCATACGCCCGTGTTAGTACGACTTAACTTCGCCCCTTTTAGAATACTGTTATGCCTTTTTATTCGTTTTATTGAGCTATGAAATCGTTACCTGATAAGTAGAGTTAGAGTTTGAATTATCGACAGGCGAATTAGTTTTACGGCCAAATAAATTGTGCCGAGTGCATGACTCCAAGAATGTAATGGATCACCGCTTAAGCGCAACGCAGGTGTAGTAAAATTGCGGCTATTATAAATTGTTCGTGTGGTTTAATTTTATTCTTCAATTTCACTTTGAGACACGGATTCGTTCCGATACTTTCTTCAATCACAGCTTCAATAGAAATTCAATATAAAAATTCAATTTGCTAATACGCGTGGAGATATATAAAAACTATTTGTAAAAACCCAGGCTATTAAATGTAGAAATTGAATTCGTAAAAGCGTTTTAGATCGATTTATGAATATAGTTTCGCCGCAATATTTACATCAAATGGATTAAGAGATTGAATCTCTTATTAATAGTTGGACACACTTCGAAATCGAATAACTTTTTTAACGTTGAATCGAAGAGCATCATTTTTTGCATGACCTTAAGAGACTCACTTTAGTATCTAGTAGCTAATTTTTGTACCTGGAAGCTAATTTCTGTTTTATTGTATTATATTAATTTAAAAAATATCCAAGAGACAAAATAAATAATAATTTATATGCATGAATCATTTGAAGTTCGCTGTAATACGTCAAATATTTACAGAAAAATTTCTCGAGTGCAAAGACTTAAAAAACTATAATTCTATTTTCAAGTCTGTGCAAATATTAACGAAATTGTTAATCAATAAGATCTCTCGTCCCGACGTCATTCGTTGCTTGCGATCGTAGTACCGGGCCGCAAATTAATTTTTGGTAGGCCTCTATAGAGCATAAACTGGGTCGCGTAACGGTGAAATCCTCGCCGATCCGGGGACGAGTTTCGTGTGGTCCTAGCTGTCGGGACTTCCGATTATTTCGCGAGCTTTTGTTCCCAACCGTGGCGAGAAATCGTGAGAAGATCGAGGTTTTTAAGCAGAGGCGTTAAACGAACGAGAGAGCACGTAAATTAAGCGAATTACTTAACGCGACTGGTTATTCACATGGAAGTAAGTCTTTCGTGATATCGACTCGAAAAAATTGAATACGAATTGAAATTCGAATTCTTAAAAATTTCGTGTATTTCTTGCTTCGAGATATTCGAAGTATCATACATAAATAAATTAAGAGATATTCCTGTGTCATGGAATATTTTTATTTAGAATTATATTATATATTACAATTATACATGGAAATTAATAATGATTAAATAAATTTAAAAATATTTTTATATTATGGAACATTTTTATTTAAAATTATATTATATGTATATTGAATTGATGGAATTAATTTGAATAAAAATAATACGAGAACGCGAAGTACCTGATAAATTACTTTCCTTCATAATTAAGGGCACATGAAATTTCTCACGCTCTATCGTCTTATCACATAAAACCTACTTTACCCCAAAATCATTCATGACGTAATATCACTCGTTGCGAATACTTCGCTACCACGAGAAACATTACAGGAATCAGATAATAGATAAATAATATTGTTCTACGATATTATCATCAAAAGATCCGAAGTAACCTTAAAGATTTTCTATTAAAAGAACCGCTGCGGCTCGGTATCATTCGATCGGCGCTCCTTATTGAAAAACGTCTCGGTTAACGGATCGTGGCTCGAATAGCCAGCGGATCGGCGCATATATATCTCGTAGCCGATTACCATACGTAACGAGGATCGCAGCGCGCGTAAGAAATCGCGCGCGAGCGCGTTAATTATTCCGTGCGTTTTCCCGGGGAACGTATACACACGCGTAGGTATCATTAAGCGATCGGCGCGGTGAAAAATGCCGTCGGGTAAGAGACGTAACACGTAAACAGCCGCAGGAACGCGGCGATATTTATGGGCCGGCGATGCTATCGTCGATCTATTCTCACGTGGAAAGCACCGACAGAAATCGGTACCGCGCAGCCACGGGAGAAAGTAAAGGCCGGCCGATCGTGCCCGCCCGAGAGAATGGTTAATCACGATTATTAAGCTTAATGAATCGGCCCGAAGCTCCATGAAATCCGTCGCGTGTAACCTGATTAACAATGATTCATCTCGCGGTCCTCCCGCCGCGTTCGACTCGATTTTCGATAGGTTTTTATCAAATTCTGCCCATAATTGTGCCACTCAATACAATTTTCATTTATATATTTTTATTGCTATAATATTTTTTTAATTTCTTAATTTATATAATAGTATTATAAATTGAGAACATATTTATCCTGTTATCTTTCCATCACCAGAATTAATACGTTTTTAAAAAAATTTCTTGAAACATTTCTCCATGGGAGTACGTAAGGAATCACATAAAAAGAATAATTGGATAAAGCTGTGAATAAGATTTTCGTTCGGGTCCATTACATTTTAAATTGCACGTTGATTGAGTCGCTTCAAAACGAAATACAAGAGCGATGGAACTTTTTTGGAGTAAAGGAAGAAACGAAGTGCTGATCGCAACGGCGGCATAATTATTTGCAGCTGATTCATAAAACCCGGGGTAAAATCATCGCGCGTTCCGATTATCTTCACCTGATTTTCTTCACTATTTTCGTTCAGCTTACTGTTTTTTCGAACCGCGACCTTCGTTCCATAGTACCCGCAGTTTTTCCATTGCGGTTTTATCCTATGCAACGGTTATTATCTCCAACGATTTCGTATTCAACAGGTTTCTGTATATTCTTTTAGTACTTCTGTTTTTACGTGTCTAGTTCTAAATTCAAAGAGCAGAGCCTTGCGAATATGAATATCGATTTATTAGGAAACATTTACTATCTCAGCTTTTACTATCTTAAGCTTCAATTCATTCAATGAGTTATGTTACATAAAAAATTTATATAATAACGAATTCTGATATATTAGAACAGATTCATAACTAGTTCAAGCTTGAATTATTGCACTGAGTTACGTCGACTAAAAAATTGATATCATGATGAATTTTTATTTATTAGAGTAGATTCACAACTAGTACAAGCTTGAATTCGTTGAATGAGACGTATTAGATATAAAACGTATGCAGCATGCAGCTTCAGTAAAATCATGGAACAGTAAGTTTAATTTTGCATAGATTTTAACGAATCCTTCGTTCAGTCATCAATTAGTCCAATTAGATTTATTATCCTTAATTAGACTAGCGCTTGCAGACAAAAAAACGGGTACTCATTGTCAGTATTGGAATTCCCGTAGGATCATTTGCGAAATCGTCTAACGTGTTCTCCCGGCGTGGTAATGAGTTAATAAATGGGTCTGCGAAGAAACCGAGCGCGTAAACGTGTAACACACAATGAGCCGGTACCGCGAGCCTGTATGTAGGGTAACGATTGCCGCTCGTTCGCTGAATTGTTCCCACAAGAGTAACGCATTTTTCTTTGTCCGATCGATCGCCTCGTCTCGGGACGACTGACGAAACGAACGAATCGACCGAGCGGGTTTCGTCATTTTGGCATTTTGCTCGCCTCTGGACAATCGTGCTACCCGACGAACTGTGGCAATCGGTATCAGAAACACGTTTCTTTTCGTTTCCCTCGAAGCATCATCAATTAAATTCAATAAAATCTAGAAGATCGTAAAGCATTGCGTAACTATCTAATCGAAAGAAAAGCAGTAACAATATAATGGACAGGAAATATAATAATAATAATAATATATGTACTTCCCATTCTTACATATATACATATATTGGGTCGGCAAGAAAGTAATTTCAGTTTGTACAGATGGACAACATTTATTGCTTCGTTATGCCTTTATCAAAATGTTACAATTTTCGTTGTAGATCGCTACAGAAAAAAATTCCGTGTAATTTTGTTTGCGATTCTTAGATTACGTTTTCAATTTAACACGGAGCGCAAAAACGAATATTTTAGATATAATTTACTTTTCTATTTTCATAAAGGTAAGAAAGCGATTGAGGCTCGCAAAGAGATACGTGAAGTTGTTTAACAGATGGTACGTGTCAGAATCGCTTTAAAAAAAAATATATTCTCAAATAATTCTCTTAATAATTCATAATCAATTTTCAAATAATTAATTCTCAAGTAATTTCAGCAACTGAATACACTTTTAAAAATTCCATTCAATAGACGTAAAATTCCGTACGTAATTGACGGACGAAGCCACGACCGGGGGATGCTAGTTCGGTATAATATCGCGCATAGTTTCACGTCGGTCCGTTGCTTCATTTCGACCATTAAACTTTTTGCCCGGCCATTATCAGAAATAATTGAAGCACAATCGATCCTGATTATCCGCGGTGAATTTTTTCCTCTCGCCGCTAATTCGGCCGGAGATTGATGAAACTATTACTCGGCCGGCGACAAGTTGCCTTTTGTAGTCCCAACGCCAATTACATATAATTCTGTCGCCGAGATTTTAGAGCGGCCGGCCGCTTACGGTTCCAATTATTAAATCAATCGCGTTGCCGAGCGTAACGAGAGTGGGAAATGAAATAGTATGTGGTCACGCTTAGTGTCAGGTACGTACTTCACGTCTTAACTGGCGCTTTTAGTGCGCTCATTGTGTCCGGCTGACGGGACCAGTTGTGCAAAACCTATGGTCTCCCGATCCTTCCTACCTCGTGAATTATGCACTTAGCTGCCAGACTCGCGTCGAGGTAGATCGCACGCGAATCTCTATGTCATGTTATAAGGATAGAAGGTGTGTGTTCACCCTTCCAGATGAACCGATAAAAAATACTTCCCAATAACGGCCATACTGAATTTATAAGCAATCAGATGAAGAATTCCCTAGAATACTTCACAGAACAATCACACACAATGGAAGCTGCTAGTAATAAAATTGAAGAGTTCTCTAGAACTCTTCATAGAACAATCATTAAACCTTTGGGTTCCGAATTGTATTTTAATTTTATTACTAGCAGCTTCCATTTGTTTTAAGTATTTTATTTGAAATTTAACTTGAAGGACAGTTCGTTGACTGCTATTTATCTTGATCTATTCTCTCTCGCCTGTCCTCCACTAATGGTGCATGATTCACATTTGTTTTGTTATCATTAGAGGATGACAGGAACACCAATCTTTTTACTCTTTCTAGTATAGACACTTCTTGATCCATCTCACCTACTCTATGTATAATATCTCTATGATTTCAGTATACTATCGGCAACCCAGGCGTTTTATATGATCAATACAAAGAATGGAAGTTCAACTTTCACGATTTCATTTTATATTACTACGTGTAATCATGGCATAGTAAAAAGTGATCATTTCCGGTCACCATTCATCAGCCTCCCATAAGAAATCATGTTAAAATATTCCAACATCAAACAATTTCTTCTCGTATTTTTGTTCGACTGCTTGACTTGTAATTCTACAGGATCACGTATTTATACCTCTAAATATTGGTTCCTCAAAGATTGAAATATACCTGCGATTTTTTAACTGCCTTAAGAAATAAAATATAGCATAATTTTTATCAGGTGTTACAATCGTTACATTGATTCTGATTGAATATTAATGATGTCTAGCAAAACGTAAAAAGAATACCCGCAATCTTTTAGTTCACGCGCGAACTTTAAATTGTCTATCAAGAGTTATTTACAAATTACATTAAAAAGACTCAGTCTTGGAATAGTGGAATGAAATTCATTGATAAATAACAGAATTGAATATTTTTACGCGTACGCTTCGATATACATAGAATCATGTCTGATGCCAATAACTCAGCGTTTAACTAGATTTTATTCAGAGCACATAAAACGTGTGGTTGCCACGAATTTATGAATACCGTTATCGAAATTATTCGCGACGCTATCGGAATAAGCCGTTTGTCAACGGCTATAGGGTGATAAAAAATGGTCGCAACGAAATTCGATATGCACTATAGATTTCAAGGAATGATATCGCTACGTATCGGCGCGTTCCAATGTTAATTACAACCGTTACCCCTTAAAATACGATTTCCGATTCGAGTAGATTAAGACACAACTGACCGGTTGAACGTCGCGTCGCTGAACACGGACCACCCACGCCGGGAATTAGATAAAGGTCGAATCGCGGAACGATAAGGCTGTAATCAATTGTCGACCGCGTATCCGATATTCAAGTATGTCAGCGGAGAAACTTAGCTTCTCGAATATGTTGCAATGAAATTATATCGGTACGTGTTGCGACAATATTACAGTAATCGAATTACGTTTAACGTTGCCTGTTCGACGTTATCGGTGGTGGAATATCAGATGTCAAATTGTCAGATGCTGTTTCTTATCATACCCTTTGTGGATTCTGTACATGACTTTAAGTAATTAAGTGCATTATATTTTATATAATGTTGTAAGATTATAATATTATAAACAAAAATATATCGTTATTATGATATTAATGAAATACTAAAAAAAATCTAAAATTTTAATATAATGATATACAGTATGTATATAAATAAGATTATGATAAACGAAATTTTTGTACGAAACAATAATTGTTCCCCTGTGCATTATTCCCCATAACAAGTATGTTATACATTATTATAAAATTGCTATTAATTTTCTTCTTCTCAAACTTTTAAATTAATATACACCTAAATGTTTTAATTAAATTCAATTGATTTAATGACATGTAAAACGATAATTATTTCCATTAAGTTTATAGAAGAAACGATGACCGTGAGTCGCCTATCGAGCGCAAAAGGACTGATTCGCGAAAATTCCTCTAACTTAGGAATGTAAACGATGACGCAGGCAGACAGATGCACGCAGGCTACCGTGAAATTCAGGTAAGAACGCAATCACACTGGGGCATTACGAAAACCTATTTAGAGATAATAAACGATAGGTAGACGCGCTCGGATATCCCGGCGATACTTAACATTAATAACAAATAATTCAACGTCGGGGCCGTCATAAATCGTCCTGTTTCCACATCTCGCGCTCGCCTGAGCGCTTCCAGAAACAGGATGCGCCGAGAGCATCGTAAACGACCCGAGGCTGTTTACGCGCGAGACAATTACAATTAAATTTTTTTCATAAAAAACGACGAAACCGGACAGGAGTTTCCTTATCGCTCCATTCAATTGCAAATGTTAACGCTTCGTATCGGGTAAAAAAAGTAGATACAGTCAGTTTTATTTTTCGTGATATATCAATTACGTATCAATATTTATTATATATCATATAATATTTATAATATATATATTATGAGTATATTAATCATGAATATATTATAAACATATTAAACATGTAATGTTTATAATATAAATATTATATGATATGTTTCATTATATTTATATGATTTATATTTTATATTTATTTATGATATATTTTATTCATATTATATATATTATAATATATGTGATTATATTTTATATAAATTTTTTCATAACATAACACTTTGTCAGTCTTAATCCAGGCTGATTCCGTCGGTGATAAGGTGTGTCGCAATCGATGAAATTTTCTTGTCGGACCCGGCGTTTTTCCACGATGACTTTCCTCGCGGCGGCAACACGCGAATATCGAAAGAGAGTTCCCGGTGCCCGGTAGGTATACCCAGGCGTCTGACCCAGATTTTTCTTTTTGCCGCTCGGCTAGATTGCCGATAATGATTAAATCGCCGCGCTAGTTTCGCGGAACGGTCAGCGGGCACGACGACGACGACGACGACGACGACGGGAGACAGCCTATCCTTTGCAACCACTTACACGCGCGTAACCCAACCGATTGTTACCGGTGCACATGAAGAGAATCGTGTGGAAACACTCTTACCTATATCCTATTTTCTCTTCGCATTTTGCTTCCATTAGATTAATATTTTTTCGATATTTAAAATCAGCTAATTAAGAATTTATTCAATGAAACGTATTAAAAAATAATAACATATATTAATCTAGATAATAAAACGGTTTCGTCCGCGAATTGATTATCTGCATTTTTCCTAACGTTTCCAAATTTATTCATCGACAATAAATTTAGAATTTTTGTTTGCATTATATGCGTCGATTTTTCCTAACGTTCCCTACACTTTATTTACTTGAGCAAAAAACTACACGTAAATCACGATGGTTTATATTTATTGTTTAATCGAAACTGGCTCGCGATAAGGGAGTACGAGAAGCGAGATCAACCGGTGAAAATCGTAACGCTTGGATTTATGAAATCAGCGTTCGCGGAATCGGTTTTTAACGATACAGATATTGCCCCGGCGCGGAGCACGGTCGTTGCTCGTTCCCGTTCTCGGCGCGTTTCCCAATCGCAGCCACGCGAAATTTCTTACAACTGACACGAATTTATCTCCTCGTGCTCGCAGCGCATTTATATCCGTCGCGGCGCCGGAAAAATGTAAGATCTCCGATTGCGCTGAAGGATATTAAATATTAAAGGATCCCTTTATAAAGCGAACGAACGAGCGCGAGCGTCGGGCGACGTTACGACATTGAAATCAAAAACGTGGCGGCGAACGTGGCATTATCTGTAATCATTTAACACGAGCGTATTTAATTCGCAACCGGGTACGTTCGCTCCGCGGGTAATCTACGTTCAAACGTTCTGCCAGATACCCTAAACAGATACATCTTATCTAATTGCGGGCACAATTCATCAAGCAACGCGTAATTACAACGTAAGAGATGCGCATCGTTACAAGACGCGCGCATCATCTCGCGAGACGAGTGTTCTAGCGTGACCGTATAAATTACTACCGTGATACGCGACATTTTCATGCACAGGGCAAAATCTTTCTTTCGGGATAGTTAGATACATTAACCTGGTAAGCAAGAAGTATTTAGTCAACGTGCTTCAAATATTGATTTTATATAAATTTTATAATGTTACAATAGAACATTCTAAAGACATTATTAATTGCATTTGAAAGGTGACTCACGATCACCACTTTAATTAAACAAAATTTGAAAAATGTGAATGTGCTCGAAATATATTGATTATAACACATCATGTCTAGTTCAGTTGTCTAGTTGAATTGTTAAATAAATGTACGTTTATTTAATGGTCTAAACTGTGTCTAAACTCTCACACATTTTAGGATGGTATGTTAAGTTGGTGTTCAAGTTTGAGTTCATGTTTTAAAGAAGAAGTTTAGTGTAAGGTATTAAACCGTACAATTGTAAAGAGAAGCTAGAATTCCGTCCAAAGCCGCAAGGCACGGACTATGTTCAATAAATAAATAATAAAATATAATATTTTAGAATTGGAGTAGTATTAACTTCCAAGCTATTATTTAAGGTACACAATAAAAACTAAGCAAAAGTAAGAATTATAAGACATCTTATAGACAATCCAAAAATCTACGCAACTATAAGTTTGATGACTCATGACTCGAGTTACACTAACTTAAATATATTTATCTAGGCTTAAAAATACTCGTAATGACACTGCTTAAAAAAGATTACAATGTAATTAATGACGATGTTCAATAATAAACTGGATCGAAGCTTGGTGGTCTATTTTTGGATCCGAGAGACAGGTTTATGATATATCGACTTGGAATTCAATCTCGATCGCCAAAACTTCCAATTAATACTCCATCAAATTAAAATGCGGACCACCTACGAGCACCGAGGCCTCGTCGAGGCTCCACGCAAATCATTCATCTCCGTTTAACCGATCTATAACGCGCATACGTACATACATACATATGTATGTACATATACGCTTGGAACTGAACGTTGGCTGCAATTCCGTCAAAGATAATCTGCGCACGGCCGGCCGTGCATTCGCGGAATTAATCCGCGCACGACTGAGAGCCGCGCGGCGGTCATATTAAACACAAATCACGAATTTCTCGCGGACAGACAAAGAAACCGTGGCCCGTTGCATTGTGCTGGGGGTAACGAGAAAAGGAGATCCTTAACTCGGTAGAAACTGCGAGCGGTAGTTCGGTGGCCGTGTGCCAAGCCCTCGATCGGAGCCGGGAGTTGAGGCAACCAGCCACGGTTCTCTTTCGCAGCCAGTTAGGCCAGCCTCTAAGCCGAGCTCATGACAGCTCCGGGCGATGTAGGCGTACGTATTGCTGCCTTCCTGCCCCACGTTCGACCGGCGCGGCCGTTGCGCAACCGGGACGCGGATGCCAGAACCGAGCCAACGACGTCGTCGTCGACGGCTGGCTACTATATGTATATCGCGTGAACTGATAATATTATTTAGATAATACTAACCCTTTGCACTCGAGGAATGTTTCGCTAAATATTTACTACATATTTACTACATAATAATTATAATATATTATATGAAATTATCGTCAATTTTTAAATTAATATAAATTACCAACATGAATTTTGGTAATTTAATTTAATCTAATCAGTGATATATATTTTATTTTATTTTATAAGTGGTGACCGTAAGTCACCTCTCGAGTGCAAAGGATTAATAAATTCTCGCGCTATTTTGTATTTTATTTTTTTCACGTCACTTTGTGCTTCGTTGGGTAAAGTGATATTTATGTATCTGCTATGCTCTTTCTTGCTCTACAAATATGTACCTTTGAAGAAATGTGGAATCTTATACAACCCAATAGTAATAGGGCCAAACTTTTTTATTCAGAGTAAAACATTTTTAGCTAACGGATTTATAGAATGTATTTAATTGCTCAAAGATTAAGAACAAATATGTATATTTGAAAGGTACAATAGTAATTTGTAAGATGGAATTATTGCATTAAGTGAAACTAATGCACACATTACTCTTTTTATTACGTATTCTTAATAGTTTTATTAAAATATAATGATTATGTTACTAATTAATAAGATTGAGTTATTTAATAATTCTTTCTTCTAATTCTTTTAATAATTTTCTTAAATAATTTCTGATTCTTATGTATTTATTTAAACGTCAAAAAACATCCAAATACAGGAGTCGATTAACGATAACGTCGTTCTTGCTCCAATTTTTGTAATAATCATCTGACCGTAACTTACACACGCATTCTTCGATACACTTTTTTACGGGATAGATCGAATGGTTGCGAGTGTAGGTGGCCGTTTCGTTTCTGTCGGTTGGCCACGGTAAACAGGCTAAAAGCGGCATACCCGACTGGTATGTACCTGACACCGAGGCCGCCGTTCGGTTGCGATAAAGTCGATGCTCTCTTTTCCCTTTCTTCGCCTCCCACTCGGCATCCGCAAGAGGCCGTTTTACCACCCTGACCGGCTGCCTGTCTGCCCGGCCGGCTACCACGCGATCCTAACGGATTAATTGTTTTACATTCGTTACGGATTCCTGCCAGTCCTTTCGCGTTACAACTCCCATTCCCATTTTTCTCGCCAGACGAATGTAATGACGTGTCAAGTAATTTAGATCGGTATCGATATAATGTTCCCGCGTATTACACAACCTCGATGCAATCGGATTTTAAGGTAAAGGTCTTTGTCGCCGGCGAGGAATAAGTGATACGGCTCGTATCGTTTACAAAATACATCTTCTGCATTGAGCATCCAGCTTCGCTGGCATATAAATATTCGTTTAATATAATTTTCCATTACTGTCTCGCGTAAATGAAGATGAATTTTAACGTACAATTTCTTCCTTCAAAGCGTGACATAAACTTGATATTTCAAATCTTGCGCACATTTTGAGACATCCTTCAGTTCGATCCAACGAGTGACTCACTGTTTCATATTGTGAAAGCAACCGTTTTCTTGATTAGGTATTCACCTATAATTACAGCTTCCGTTTTCTCGATTAGATACTCGGCGAAATGGAAATACGTCTTAAAACGTTTAACAACCCGATTCAAACCGTACGTACCACCGATACAGTCCATTTCTTTTGTGCATTAAACATCGCTTGTTCCAAGTCGAATGGGATAAATAAACGTATCGCTCCGGTTTCTTCGTCGCAGGTGCACTCGATCGCATCGATAGAAGATAAGAGAACTGTGTATTATACGAAGCCGTTTCCCTGTGCTCTCTCACCTCGCTGCGTTGATCGCTTTAACTGCGGCTGTCGGATTTATTTAATGGAGAGATTCAATTCGGTCCGGAGAATTCAACCGTGAGTCATTCGATATATATGATGAATCGACGTCTCCTATATAATTCCAACGCGTTTTGCACGCGTTGCGGCCTTATTATATGTGGTTCACGTTTCGCGATCGATGTATCCGTTACGGCTACGCGATACACTTTTAAGTCAATGTTAGCGTTCCCACGTCTAGTTTTGATAATTGATAGTAAATTTAGTGAATAGATAACGGATATTTTATGTAAAATTGTAAGCGGTAGGAGTTATTTAGGCTATATAGTTTCCGTCACGAGAGTCCATACCCGTTCGATGCAGTTTTATAGATACGAATAATGGAGTTCAGGATTCATGGATAAATCTTTTTTGCATTTTACAAGCTTGAAAGTTGATTAAAATTAATTCATTCGAGAAATTGAAGCAAACAGGTTTACAGCGTAAAAACGCAGTGGCGAACGCACCTGTATATCTTCCACCTAACAAAATACAAGATTGCAGGGAAAATGTATAATGCAAAAAAGACGCAGGAATTTGTTACACAACCTAATACGTTACGTTTTACAACTTAATTTGCATCGTGACCTTGTTCTCCATCTAATTTCCAAGGTGAATCGTTTCGGGTGAACGGAATGCTAATTCGAACGTTTTCCCGCTAGACGATTCTGTAATCAGATCCTGGGTTTATTGCCTCTTAAATGGGGAAGAACGGTCGAGGTGGCATAATTAAAACCACGAATCAAGAGCTCGCGTTCTGATGCGTCGTGCACGGGATCGGTTGGTGGCCCGTAAACCATGTTACTAAAACCGTAGGAACACGATTTTACGATTGTTTTATAACCATATACCTCCGGCGGCGAACTTATTACCGTACGATTAGCCCGGTGCAAGCTACAGGCATTTTCTCCTTAACAAACATTCCTAATGCTCATTACTTAAATGGGCAGAGGTTTAAGTCTTTTGATCTCGAATCGTCGCCATGCGTTTCATCTATTTGGAGGTTAGTGCAATAATTTCTAGCCAGCTTTTAACCCTTTGCACTCGAGAAGCGACTCATGGTAGCCACTTGGTTTATAAAATAAAGGACACCGATTAACCCTTTTCCCTCGAAGAATCTTTCCGCGAATATTTCGTAGAAACGTGTATTGAATATATTGATGTAAAATAATTATTATATGTATAGGGAAATTCATCGATATTTGGAGAATGGTTTCCTGAGTGCAGAAGGTTAATTATCTCTAATTGTAAGTCAAGATTCAAAAAAGTATACAGGGTGTTCCGTAAAGGTTGTAAGTCCCGGAAATGGCAGGCTGGAACATTCTACTTGATTAACACAATAGAGCAACAGTGCACGTAAAATTCTACTAACTGTTGTCATTAGTAGGTTATTGATATAAGACAGATGTACGTAAGTTATAAAAAGGAATAATAGAAAAAAGCAATACACAAAAAATCTGTTAGAAAAATATACGTGTATAAAGTTCCCTCTAATTGTAAGATGCTGTATTTAAGTACTCGCTTCTCGACCTCAAAATTGTTCTAAAAAAAGTTTGTGATTTAAGCTTGCGAAGATTACGATTGAAAGATCTACGAGTAAAGAATCGTTGGAGTGTATACATAGATGGGTCTTGTTCGAGCGTTGAAATCTCTAAGGCGATAGTACGATAACGCCTGTACGTATGCCGGAGACTTGACGCGGGTATAGGAAGGTGCGTCGCGAGGCGATTCATCTATCGTTTCTCTCAGCCTCTTCATGCATCTCATTAACATACTGCCTTCTCACAGTTTTCTATATAATCTCATTCAACTTATTTCGTTCTCATTAACATTGTTTCATTTTTAATTTTAATGCCGATATCATTTCTAATTTTAATTGCGATATTTTAAGGTTACGTGGATTTTTACATAAGAACGATGGCAAGGCAGAGAAATATTAATAACTATTAAATATTAAATTAATAAGACGATATCATTAACAAGATTTTATATATTAACCCTTTGCACTCGACAGGTGACGCACGGTCACCACTTGCTTAATGAAATAAAATACATATCATCGATTAAATCAAATTTAATTACTAAAATTCATGTTGTAAATCTATATCAATTTAAAAATTGCCGAACATGAAAATGAACAATAACTTCGTATAATATGTTATAAATAATTACTCAGAGAAATGCAGTAAATATTTTGGGAAAAATTCCTCGATTGCAAAGTGTTAATAAGACTTTGTCTTTAAATAAAATCAAACTGAAATTCCAACGATCATTAGATGTCGTATATTAATAAAACGTGACGAAAATAAATACATCAACGTTATCAATTCTAGATGAAGCATAGATTTACATACATATGTATATGAAACAGAGGACTGAGAGCGTAAGAAACATTAATCCACGTGATGCATAATAATTATGAGATATACACTATGAGACATTGTGAATATGAAGCGGATGAAATTATCGATTCAGTCTTACTATTTCTTATAAATAATCCTCGATAAAAGTTACGTAAACGTATTCCTCTAAAGATAGAACACGTAGTATTTAACGATTTGGATTACGGATTACGTACGACGACTCCGATTCGTCGTTCAGTTTCCATCGTCGTTCAGTTTCACGTAGGTTTTAACAACGCAAGGTTGTCGAAACTTCACTATGTATCTTTAATTGACTCGCGTGGGATTAATCAAGCAACGCCAGAGGGTAAAATATATCGGCCCACGCTTTCTTCTCGCGTTACGACGCGCATACGTATAGAATCGTACGGCCGACTATTAACCGTGCGTGTGAACGACTGCCGCTTGCAATTGATTACCGCCACGGTTTATTACATTTTTTTTTTCTTTCTTGTACTGGACTATTTAATAATCATGTTCGCCTCGCGAGAGATACGTGACGAAACTCTAACCACGTTTTCGCGGAAGGCCAGCGATCGAGAATTCCTCCGACTCAGTCTCTCGTTCGAGTCATCGGGCTAAAATTAACTACTCCGCGGTTAATGATAATCCTACATTTCATTGAACTTATAAAATGATTTACGAAAGAATAGGCATTATTCTTGTGTTCGATAGCAGCGCGATAATGGATTGTCAACGTTAGCCACAAAATTAGTGAAAAATATGAACTTAATTTTCATCTTTGTATCGATGGCTGAATGGAAGAATGACCTCGTCTCATAGCTTGTTCCGAGAACGTATATCGGAAGAAATTTTATTAAGAACGTTCTGTCTAAAAATTTGCTTGCTTAAATTGTTAATAAATTAATATGCATAATGAAATTTCGATGTAATAAGGAAAAATATTTTCGTATAAAGCCGAAAAATGTATGCACGCGATTCGAACGAAAAAACGTCGAAATTTTATCGAAATTTTGTCACATGACTACTCTAACTCTTTGATAAATATTTTAAAGTGGACACTCGTCGATTACCTTGAAGCACCATGAGTAGCGAGTTTCTCAGTTCATCTTGTTATCTGGATCCAACGTCTCCACCTGAAATCAGAATCACATTTCGTTACGCGGATAAACCGACGACATGCTCTTTTTAACAAAGACCTTGCGACCAGACGACTTTTACACTTTCACGAAAATCGATTTCTATCTCGGACATACGTACATCGAGATAACGCTGTTAAGGCGGTAATGAAACGCAACTCGTGCCACTTAACGATAAAGAGGAGAAAGAAAAAGGAGCAACGGAGTCGCCGTTCAGGGCACGAATTAGCGCCGAGCCGAACGAAAGCGGTTGCGCAATTAACAGGGGTGGTGGATGAATTATAGTGCGTCTGGTGCGTGGCACAAGGCGGCCGGCCAATAAATTGATTGCGTCAGGTACGGTAATCAAATTTGACGGTCGTGACGGCGGCTTGCTTAACGGCCGCCGTTGCTTTTAAGGTTAACTGTAGCCCGAGTTATTAATTTCTGGGAATTGTTTCATTAGAGATACTTCGGAAAATATTACGCTTGCTCAAACGTTCTGTTAAACTTGTATGAGCCGTAAGATTTCTAATAGAAGTTTAAAACGCGCGATAGAATGGTTGCATTCAATGTTTTGCCAACCAATATAAGAACTCAGGACCGAATAACTTTTTTCATAGCCTCGCAAAATTTCTACAATTATTCATAATTCTCTGGTAATTTAATATCTAATAATTGTTCAAATTTCATTTAAGGGCTCATATGATCTTTATAACACCGTTACGTCCACATGGAGCCTAATCGTGTTTCATACAAATTATATATGAATACTAACTCTTTATGTTCTGAATTATATTTCAATTTTGTTACCAACAGTTTTTATTTGTTTCAAATGTCTTATTTGAAATTTAATTTGAAGAACAGTTCCTTGACTGCCACTCAGCTTTTTGGACATGAGAATATGTCGAATGAGACTCGACAAAGGAGATTAAATCTCACCAGAGATAAAATCTGACGTCGACTGTGAGTCGACAGGGAAGTGTGAAGGATCAATTTATAATATTTCAGCTCGATCAAATGTTCGTTACACTGGTGTGATTACTAAGAAACAGGGTGCGAGTTAATAATTAGATTAGGGATCGAAAGAAGCGTGTTAAACATACAGAAATTTTCTATTTGATTTAGAAATTAAATTGTTAGTTACGTTCGGCGGTAGCTAGCTTCGAATGCATTTTACCTAAATGTCCATGTTTAGAGTGGAATTAACATAACTTACTGTTACGCACCACAGGTCAACATGCTAATAACTCGCCGCGTTCAAGTATACGAGGAATTAGGTCGTTTAGGTCGACGAACCTTTTTGGCATTTCGCATTCGAACCGTGTTCACCGTCGGTATTAACCCCTTGCATTCGAGGTGTTAAATTTCAAAATCGCTACGTAAAACAATGATACGTAAATCGATCATTAATCACTCATATAACAATTATTTTACATAGCGAGTGGGAACCAAAAATCAATTCTCGAGTAACGGCATTTGCACTCCGAATTTTATTTCAATTTCGTTATCAGTAGATCCCAACGCTTTTAAGCGTTTTAATTGAAACTAATAAGTAAAACTAACTAATAAGTAAAAGAAAAAAAATAACGTGTGCGCGACATCTATTTATTTAAACATGAAAAAATGTCGAGTAGGTCTCGACAAAGGAGCTCCTGAGATAAAAACTGATGTCGAGTCACACTCGACATAGGAGTGCAAAGGGTTAAATCGAGTAGCGACCGAGTCATATCTCGAGCGCAAAGGGTTAAGCATTAACACAGTGATTATCTAGTACGTATAAAGAGATAAAACGGTTCGAGAAATGGGTTTAAAAAATGGATTCCTTTGACCAGATTCGGAATAGGAACTGATCGCGAGCGAGAAAGTTGCGAGCGCCGAGCGGACTATTCCGAGACTTCTTCTTCGATTTACGATTTCAGCGTACCGCTCCCGGGATTCCTGGTACGGAGACTTTCCCTCGCCGCGCGTCGAAAACCTGGCCACAATGTAGTTAATGACCGGCCGCAAAAAGCGGCGGGGCCCGCGAAGGAGGAAACCGAGCGGTTTGTCGAGTTTGCGAGCGAGGGAAAAGTCGATGTTCCCGCGTGTTAGAATGTAGATTAAAAAATTCATCGCGTCCGTAAAGGTCCGACGTGAATCATCGACCGTATTTTAACCTCTTGCACTCGAGAAGTGACTCGTTACTCGTCTCATAAAATAATTGTTACTTAGGAAAACAGGTACCGCTTCATGCGTTATATTTATAAGTAAAAAATTACTATATAATTCGTCGTATATGGTGTATACTAATTTAAAAACTGTTCAACGAAAATAAACAGTAATTTTTTGATCTATAAAATAATTATCATTGGGGAATTCATTGTTACTTTAAAATTCGAATATGTATATTTAAAAATGAAAAATTTCAATTCATCGGATATTTACAGAAAAATTCCTCAGAGGGTAAAACGATTTGTACCCGTTATGGAAATAGACCAAGTACAATTTCGTACGTTACACGGATTTTCCGTATAAGGTAACGACAGATAAGAATCCGGCCGCTAATTAATTTGCCTTTTTCACTATTATATTTTCAATGCGAGACCCCCGGCTCGTACACGGTATCGGTTTTCTCCGTGATAACTGAATTAATCGCTGTATCTTAATCGATTATGCTCGCGCACAGGCGCACGATCCGATCGCCGCGATTAGACCGGCCAATAACCATCGACGTGCGAGCGTTATTAAAGCCGGTGTCGCCGATAGTTGGTTAATAGGCGGCTGGCTCGACGTGTCTCGATTCCGCTCGATCGGCCAAGGCATTAACGCTTTTTGCCGTCGCTGTCGAAACCCCCGGGGTCGCAGGGCAACGTATAAATAAAACCGGAGAGAGTCTCGTGTTTCTGCGGGTACCGGAATCGCCGGGACCTTCGACCCTGGCCCCCCGAGCACTTTGTTCCACGCGAGTTTTTCGGGATACGCGGCAGGGTTCACGCGGGTGAGAGATTATAACCCTCTTTTTTTCGTTTCAGGATTACGGGACGGAGTTTCAATGTCTTATTTTTAACGCGGCGAGTCGCGTAATCGGTCAACCAGGATTTATTGAACAAAAATTGAGAGCCGGTTTCGTTATGAAACTATGCTTTGAAATATCACGCGTTGCTTCACTGGCCGTTAGCTTCGAAATGTATCTAGGAACTTCGTAAATTAATTAATCTTAAAGCGGATAATCGGTTTGGTTCTTGACAACGAGAAAACAAAAAGTCGTCGATCGCGTGTTATGAAATTGCGCGAAAAAATCGGAAATCTTCTGTTTATGGAGGCTGTAAAATGCCTGCTCGCAATTACAAGATTGTATAAAGGTCGCCGGGCCGTTGCGACCATAAATTATCGCCGCGTACAGGACTGTTTAGTTCAATTAATGCTACTTCACCGTTTAATTAGACCCCTGCCACGACGCTTGTACATTATACTTCGTAAGTGGTATCAATTTTTTCTCACAGTCTATATTTGTAACTTTATTACCGCGCGAGCTAATGGAGTTACTGTAGTTCTGTCTTGCAATTCTCCGTGTCAATGTCGTTCACCGTTATTCTGCAAATATATTATACCTGTATTTTAATAAAAATACACGAGCTATCAAAAGTATATTTAACGAATAATTAATTTTTATCACGACTTTTCCAATACTTGAAAAAATGCATTTTATACATGTACAGTAATTAATATTAAATTGATAAATGTTGCATACGTAAAATTATTGAATTTTTTTTCACCAAAAAAGTTCATATTAAAAATTGACGAGTCTAGTCGAAAGACAAACAGAAATTACTTCTGGTAGAATAATTGTATTTCGTACAATTACTCGGCCGGTTAATTTAACCTAATAACCAATAATCGGCCCGACCGCGCCCCCCCAAATTGCAGGCCAATTTTCTACGAAACGTAAAAAGCGGCCGAACGGAGCGGAGTCACGTAGTCGTCGGGTTTCGCGAACGGGATTATGAAAGCGGCGAGCGCGGGGGCGATTTCGCGTCGATGGAATTTGCACGGAGCAATTTTCGAACGCGGTGAAACTGCCGCAACTCGCGTGTACCTCGCGCGCGCTAAGCGATGTGGCAATCGACGCGGCGACGTCGTTAAGCCGCATCCACGGCCGTGTGCCATATTATTCGATCGACACCGGATTTGAACATCGTCCCATTATCCATCACCGCGGGTGATAGAAATATGAGCATCCTCGTCTGCCTCCGGGTAACTGTCGCAATTATTCGCATTCGACTCTGGTCTTTCCGCTGGGTAGAGGGTGGCAATTGATTAGCACAGCTTCGGACAATTATTCTGAACACACTACTGCTTATTAGAGATCGCGTTCAAAATCACTAACCGTAATTTTTCGCGGTGATCACAAAATCACAATCACAAGTCGTGATTATATTCAATCACGACCGTGATTGCGATTTTCTATAGTAAGTAACCTTACTAATGTTTACATTGTTCGTGATACTCAAATCTGTGTCATATCTGCAAAAAATTACTTGAAACAGATTATGATTGTAATTTACAATAAGTGTAAAAATGATTTCTACATGAGTCAATTTTCAAAAAATTTTGTGCAACTGTTGTGCTTATATAATAATTAGTTTTTTTT
>SHCU01000532.1:56066-73242 GCA_004307685.1 Ceratina australensis | reverse complement strand
AGAGCCGATTGTGTCGGGCCGTGTTCACGAAGCCAGGACGATTTGCGCAAAGCGACCAAGGCAACTCGATTCCCTCCTACGACCCGATTGCCGCCGCTCTATCCCGCCTCGCGTCTTCTTCCACCCTCTAACGTCTTACTCGACGCGCTAATTTGTTTGCGTGATCACCTCTTTCCCTGCTCGCGTCTCACCCCGTCGTCAGTCCAAGTCTCAAATTCCGTTTAACTGTAGAAATCGTTGAAACTTTAATCGAATTTCATTGATTCGTGAAAGTCTCATAAAAATCACACAGTGTCTTGTTTAGTAAAAAGATTACATCTTATCTCGTAAAGTCTGTAAGGGATTTTATGCTTGGAGATATTCTACGAACGTAGGCAATTACAATTTCATATTCATAAGCAAAACTAGTAGATTAGTGAACAGTGTCACGTTTATATCCTTGCTGTCACGAGGTGAACGACCCCCAAGTTTTATTACTTCCTTTCCGGTAATTTTACTATTTCCTCTTATACCCTTTCCTCTCTCCTATTTTTGAGCTGCGTGAAGAATTACAATGTGATTCGTGCTATTCTGATAGTTTCAAAAACTAAAATGCTGGCATTTGGAAATCAGGGAATTGGAGCGAATGGCCATTCGATATGCGGGGTCCATATTAAATTAGGACACCGAACCACCGGCGCTTCAATCAATATTTATGAAATTCAATCATGTATGCGCTTGTTAACAAATCCATGCGAATTTGCTGGATAAAATTCCCATAGTTTTGACACGGACAAAGGGGACTCGGAATAAACCGAAATTATCGGAAAAATAAATTATTATTCCATTAATTAATCAAACCTCATGCCAGCGAATTGGTCAATCAATAGTAAATTCAACTTCTATTTCACTCTGTATTTAATTCGAACCACTACCATCGCCGGAGCTGTCGTACACTCGCCACTTTGCATTTTATTGCAACTGCATACAGAGGGATGCTGAATAACGCATTGTACACAGATTTTCTGTTCCTCGGCTTTATCAGTTCGTCGCTCCTGAGAATGGACGAGATACATAAAACGCGATTCAGGGAGCTACAAAGTATCAAGAAATGCTTCAGCAACTTGGAAACCGTGAACCGTCGAACAGAGTTGCAAGCGGGAAGCTGCGCAGCTGTTAGCGACGCAATAACAGTGTCCCGTTTTTTTACGAGCCGAACGGACACGGGGATGGTCGGATCGGCCGCAAGCTCGTAAAACGACGGGAGCGCGGTTCCGATATTGCGATTACACGACGCGCCCTTATTCCCGTATCCGTAAATCTCGGCCCTTCGATCTTTTCCCGAGAATATAAGCATATTTAACAATGACGGCGGACGAAGTAATCGGCGTAGCACTCGACTTCGTCGCCGCGAAATGCAATTTAACTTCGTTACTATCTGCTGATCTTCTTGTTAAAAAACCGTCAACGGTGTCGTTAAACAGACGTCGTAAAGCCGTTACCGCATTCGGATAGGTTTTATGGATCGCAATTTTCTCGTAGTCCATAAATGTTCGCGTTTTCAACTACTATGTACTCGTGCCGTGTACAATACGTACGTACGAGATGTTCGAAGAAGGCGGACTATCAGTTTACGCGATATCAATCAGGCTAGGTGCAGTAAAATCGTCCGGTTGCCTCGTATTCGGTAGAACGACGGCCGGTAAACCGTGACAATGGAGAAACGATGGGGGCAACGCGAAGACGTTCCCGTTTATCATGCCGCGCTCGTAAATCAAGGACGAGATTTCGGGGGCCGAGCAAACAAGGCGCGCGCGCACACGGTACGAGGCTTTTAAATTTTCGTAATGAAATCGTAAAGCGGGCAGACGAATTTCCGCTTTATGAGTTTCATCAGCCCTGCCTGCCTGTCTGTCTGTCTGTCCGTCCGTCTGCGTGGCAGACGGCCTAATGGAGAATTCGAAGCGCAACTATTTAGCCGGAGATACGGTCGCACGTTATTGCGATTTGAGAAGCACTGGAGCTTTTGAATACGGACGCCAATTCCTGGTGTTGTTAATAAAAGTAAATCTTGTTGTACGATTCCTCTGTTCAGTTTATTCAAATTCAGGCCGCAATAACAATGGATAAAAATAGGAGTCTCCTGTGTCATCTTGATGCTTTGAATAAATATAGAGCAAGGCCAATTCCAAGTCTTCCCTATTTCTATAGCTCCCTGTGCAGTCGACATGGAATTTGCATTCCTTCGTGTATCAGCTGTCCCAATAAACAGCGAAATCGCGTCAAACTTATCGAGGGCATAGCTCGACAGGAACAACTGACCGTTCGAAACCCAGGCACGTGCAGCAGCAGCAGCGGCAGCACATCGTCGATATAAACCCGGAGGTGTCGCCGACGTGTGTACACGTATATGTGTAGGTACACAGGTAGGGAGGAAGGCGTCGCAGCCCTTCTTAGACGAGAGCCAGGAAGAGGGACAGGCCCGAGGGACGAAGGAGGACAGAAAGCAGGCAGGTGTTTTTGCAGGCCGCCGAGGTGGACGTTGGCTGGCTCGGGAGACTTGTTCGGAGGCTGTTAGCATCCTTCGGCGCAGTCCTCGCGTCAGCGTGACCGGCGAACATCCTTGGATCTCCTTAGATCTTCCAGCGATCTCCCCTGATCTCCTCACACCTGGTTGCCTTTACCTCGCTGGCCAGTTTGTCCGACCTGATTCTCTCGCGGCCACCACCTCTCCTCGTCTCGAATCATCTTCTCCCAGCTACCTGTCTTCCTTCATCCCTTTCTCCCCTCTCGCCGACTCATACCACTCTCGATCGGCTACGAACATTTTTCCTTGGAACGTCCCTATCGGTTCCCATCATTTCTCCGGTCTCGTCAAGCAGAATCTTGCACGGGCCGTTCGCAAAAGCCACGTTGCATGCCACGGGGCCGGGTGGGTGTTGCAAGGCTCCGTGTCGATTCGGATCGTTTCGACGAGACTGGATCGGAAAGGCGTTCCACCCGGGAACAACGGCGTGGCTGCCGTGACGAGAGGCGTAGGTGTTTGTTCGCGATGACCGCCTGAATGAACTCATTCCACGTCGGGCTCACCTTGAACACCCTACCCCCTGTTCCCTTGATATACCACCGATGGAATTCCGGTAATCACCTCGATTTGCAATTCCAACCGGCGCGCCGGGAAATCGATTCCCTCTTTATCTCCTCTGTTTCGCTCGGAGATTGTCTTCGCGTCCCTGTACCCGCGTCATGCCATTTCCAAAGCGAATTGTGGGAACCTTTCCGCGGCTATTTCGTACGCGCCGGGGCGAGAAAATCGCCGAGGCGACTCGCCGATTATCAAAGATCGAGCCTGTCGATCGGCACCACGATCGACTTGTTTGTTTCGCGGGTAGGTAAATTGGTAGACGAGAATTAGGTAATCTTCGATCGCCGATGAACACCCGACGAGGAATCCCGTTACTTGACGTTGGCAACGCGACGAAAGGTTAGTCCCGCGGCGTTTCTATTCACCCGGTATCGACGGAATCCGTGCAATCTCAACGATTTGCATTCCACTCGATTAAAAACAAATCCTGTCCTTTTTTCCTTCTCACATCGCAGTTATGTAAGAGGAATGCGTGAAGATTGCGGCTTGCGTCACCGCGGTGCGTGCTTCTACCGTCGATGCGCGTAAATTCATTTGACCGGATTATTATAACAGGTTTCTCAGGATCGAAGGAATTTCATTCGATCTCCCAGGAATTTTTAATTATATTAAACGACTTGATTACGGTACAGAAATTAATATTGCGTATTATTTCAAAACTGCATAACTCGATGCGACAATCGAAACGTTTTAGTCGAAATGAATTCGAAACAAAAGCAGCGACGTGCCGTGAAAGTTGAACGTCACGGTGCCGGATTTTGTCGGGATCCCGCGAACTTCGTTACAATCGATTCCGGCGCGATCAAAAGCTTACACGCAGCTACTCGATGCATCAGAAAAAGAGGAGGCGGAAAAAATGAGAGGAAACTAAGCGAGGCGGCGCCAGAAAGTTGGGCGACAATTTTTAATTGTGACACGTCGCATCGCCGGCCGGACAATCGAAGCCCCGGGCTCGTCGTTTCCTCGTTTCACTTTATAGCGCGTCGCAGCGTCGATTGGGACTTTCCGTATTTTTCACGGCTGCATGGAGGCGTCGACAAAAACTCGACGGAACACCGTTGACAATCAGAACGGTCGCGGAAACGATTGATGAACGAATCCAATACGGGCGGCGGAGTACACCTATGCATCGTATCTTTTTTTTTTTTTTTGTTTTATAGTCGGTTTATAGTTTTCTGGCCATGGTTTGCCAAACTCCGACAGTGTTATCGGTGTTTCATGGAACCGTGCGCCGTATTTGTTACGCTTTTTTTCCATGGAACGCGGTAAAGAAAATTGAAACGGCCAGATAGCGCGATAACGGTGCAGAAGATTTAATAGGAAGATTGCTGCCCGGTTGTTTCGACTACAGCGAATGCGAGAGAGCCTATCTGGCTTCCATAGGTTACTGTCAGCTTTGATAAGAACGAGTCCGTTATGCCAGCTTAGCGATAAAACTCTTTTATTGCCAAGTCTCGTTAATCGGATCCCAACTTTTGTAAAAATATTTTCAATCGTCGAAGCCAATGTTAAGCACTAACAATTGAATGCGTTTTATTATTATATAAATTACAAATAATTCTTCCGTTGGAAACGAAGAGATATTTTGAAACGTGACAGATAGAATGTCCCGAGGATTGCGATCGCAATTTGTTCAATCTGTTTCAACCGCTCTACCCTGTTTACGACATAATTAACACAGTAACTGATCAAACAAGCACGCAACGGTGGTTTCGCTCGTATCAAGCCGGGTAAGATCATCTCTGATAAAAAGGAGACCTGTTAACGAGTACGCGTTTTTCTGCTCGTTTTTACTACTCGCCGACCACGCGTATATACTATGAGACTGAGTAAACCTCGTGACCGTGTAAAAACTAGTCATTCAACGGCGATAAATCGCCGCAATTACTATGCGCTTCTTCGTGAGAAAATAATACAAGAGTTCGTGCGAGCTGATCGACTAGCTGCAATCTCCCGAGCACCCACATCGCGTCTCTATCGTACACGTAAACGTTCCAAGAATTTTCTCACATCTTCGTACCTGTCAGCATCCAATCCTCTCGATTACTCCTAGGAGTATCGACAACGATGTTAAACGCAGCCAGGCTCTTAGTTAACGTTTCTGTCCTCATTATTGTAACAGAACGTAACTTGTGAATATTTAAATAAATACATGTTAAAATAAAATGATGTGATTAATTTAATATGAATTCAATTCAATTTTCTAATGAAAGCAATGAAATTATTCGACGAAGAGGTAGCAAATTAATGTGGCCGTTGGTTGTCTTTTCGAGGCGCCAGACTCTCGGTTGTTCCAACGAACGGATGACAAACGACGTGACGTGAACAAGAGCGATCGCCTGCCCCGGTTGACGCGAGGGTATTTTCGGGCCCCCTCGTGGGCGAGATCGCGAGACGACTTGTCCAGGTTGAACGGAGGTTTGATGCACGGGTAAACCAGACCCCAATCTTTTTGTTGAGTTTCTAATTAACGCGTCGTGTCGGCAAACACGGTTACCGGACGGTGATCATTGGAAGATTAAACTTGATAACGCTTTGTCTTACGTGTAATCATCTTTTCTTTGGAAACGTTGCGCCGCTTGTACCGAAGTTTACAAAGATGATTATCGGGCCGGCGATTGTTGGCTTAAGACTTAAGCCCCGGTGTTGAGTATATTTAACGTTTATCGTAAAAATATGTATTTCGTGTTAGATTCAGAGGTTGAGAATCGGAAGAAACAACAGTAAATACAATTATTTTGTTTATCCTAGAAATATTCCATCATCTATATTTTTACATAACAACGCGTTTCGTGTTATACGTATTGCTCATTGAACGAGATGCCGTTTCGTCGAGTGAAAAAAAAGTGCCAGCTATGACAAAGACTGTCAGGGTAAAAAGCCTATATGCCACGTAACATTTCCATCTGGTAGATCTATGCGAGAGGCCGGCTTTTGCAATTTTTTTCCACCCCTCGCGCAGCGGCGACGCAGCCGCGTTTTACGATGGAAGCGTGCGACAAAGGAGTAACGGAGAAATGACACGGTGCCGCGAAGCACCGGTCGAGTTATTTCCACCGGTCGAAAGTGGAGTAACAGTGGCAGTACCCGCGCTCTCTCTCTCTCTCTCTCTATATACTATCCCCTTTTCCTGTACGCTGTATCCAGCCGCGCCTCGCGACAGAATGGGAAATTCAAAGCGGCGTATATTTTTAGCGCGAGACAAGCCCATTAGGCGCCATCGGCGTGACGTGCCAGTGGTCCCTTAAACCCTTCGAGACGATCCCGTATCAAAGATATTCGATTGCCTCTGTTATCTTAGGTTCGCACGAAAAATCGACTTCGTACGAAAACAATATAACAGACTCTTTGGCTTCCGCACTACGGTCTTAACGTTTAACCTTCCGAGCCACGCTTTGTTTCCTGAGGATTCCATCAGGGCAAATTGGACCGCAAACCTTGGGCCGCGTTGGAACGAGGACGTAAAATTCGGTCCTCTTCGGGGCCAACGTTTTCATTCGCCGTTTACACAGCGTCTCGACCGCAGTTTAAATTACCGTGCGGCTCCGGCGGCGGTCACTCGACCGCGCAACCGCGAAGGATTACCGCGCACCGAGCGTTTACTTTGAACCCGAATGGAAGATCCCGTTTCGAGTTGGCTACCAACGCGACAGTGCCAACATTTGATCGTGATCGTCAAACAGCGTAAGAACATAAGAGCAGCGGAATCAGAAAGAATCCTATCGTGGTTAACTTAGGATAATGATAACAAATGCGAGCCAGCTAATTTGCCATGAGCAGGACTCGTCGGCCCGAGCGACGTTGGAACACAAGAAACCAGGTGTTAAGTTGCTCCCACATCGTCGTACCCCGTATTCTGAGTCATTCGATGCCCGCGTCTTGTTCGAGTGCGTGGTTTCTAAATAGGAAGGTAAACACACATTGTGTGAAGAAGCGTGGCTCTCTCTGCTCGTCGTGGCGCCTGTCGCTCGGCGACTGTCTGTACAACGTGGACCGAGTACATTAGCAACCACAACATCACGGATATCGCGCGGGACGGAATGAAGGAGAACGCTTTGACAGCTGCTGGTTCGCCTTTGCCAGGCCTACCTACCTACCTACCGGGGCTCTCTCTACCTCCGTTAGACAAGAACACGACGGGTCGGTGCACGCTGACGCTCTCTCGCTTCCTTCTCGGGCCCGCTTCAAACGTCCTATCCATTTTGGTCCGCGTCACAGTTTCTCGTTTTGAAGAACATAGCCGGCGAAACACAGCCAATTGTCTCGAGCCATTTCGAGCGGCTAGAGGTACCTTGGTTCGATCGATGGAGCGTGAGATGTCAAAGCGTTCTCGTCAGAGTAGATATCTTTTGATTGGGGTTATGGGAATGAAATGGGTGGCTTGATTGGTCGAAAGTGGAAGATTGCCGAGCGAAGAAGCTCTCGACACTTTGCGGCGTACGTAACGTGTACAACGGATCTCAAATGCCCTTATGAAATCGCTATTGAAAGTAAATTAATTCGATTCCCCCTGAGCTCGTATCTACCTGGTGCAATCAATGAAACTCAGTCATTAAAATCGGCCGAACGTATATTTGCGTGCGCGTCAGCAGCAACGATTTCATCTGATTGCCACGATTCTTCCACATTTATGACACGCGATACACCGACTTTCACCGGCTCGTTCGGTGTTCAATAAATCTCTCCGCTTTCAACCAGAAACACAATAACTAACCCTTCGCGTTATCATAATCATTTTTTTTCCTCTCTTCGTCCCTCTAATTGGCTGCGAAAGCCTCGAGGAAGTGAAAGCTCCTGCGCAACTACCACCGTTCGTTCCTTTTTCTCGTTCGCTCAGCTGCTGGGCCAGCCTATTAATACGGTTTGACAGTTCGTATGAGTCATTGATCCGCGCGTGTGCGCGTCTCTCGCGGAATCGAGCCTAGGCTCGCATTCTTGCTCGTTAGGTGGGCAGACCAATAACTACCTACTAACTGCACGCCGATCGGACATTGCGGCGTCGTTGTGTGTTGTTGCCGGTACCGCGTACAAGCCGAACGATTGTCCGTGCAAACGAGTTTCGCAAGGATGACGTCATTTGGGACAATGCACGCATAGCATGCACTCCTGGCACAGATTCTGCACGCCTCGGCCGTGCTGCTCGGGCTCGGAGACAATGGAGGACCTCGGCTTCCTCGTCAATATAAGCTGCTATCCAGGAACGATCGCCAGGACACTGGTGAAACTACCATGAATCTGCGTAATACTTGAGAACGCGAATGCCTCGCGAAACAAGTTTCATTTTTTTACAAACCACGCATTCAAATCTCTCATGAGTGTATACCATTAAAATCGAATGAACGGGAGATCAGATGAATTTTGCTTCGTTTGTAAGGAAACTTTAATCGATTAAACGAACAGAGGACGCTTAATTTAATTTTTCATATCAGTTACGTCAATCATATGTGAGACACAAGAGTGAAGAGGTTGAAAGGTCTACGGTATATCAACTCGTCTGTAGTCAGACGGTTTATCGACAGTGACAAAGCTGGCGATAAGCGCGCGAGCGACGAACGAGAAGCAGGGAATGTCAGAAAGTTTCAGTATTTAGACGCACAAAAAATCTATTAAAAAGCTGACAGCGACGCAAAGATGCTAATACCCGGTTCTGCCCGAAGTGTCACCACCGGAGCCGCTTTTTACGCTCACAATCAGACGTGCCCGCTGCCGCTGTTTTTCCGTGCCGCGAGACGTGTTTAAAAAAACCGAGCAGCCAGCATCGCGAGTGAATGGCTAAAAGCGTCGAACGACGGACCGTCGCGAAGACCGGAGACAAAGGGGACATCAAACGAAATCTCGCAGCATGTGTCTCGAGATGAACAAAAAAAAGAAAAAATATCTAATAACGGAAAAATGAGACCGGTGAAAGTTGGTGGTGACACGGGGCGCGGCATGTGTCCCGAGTCGTGTTACCGAACGGTTTCCCAGATTTCACTTGCCTCCCTCCGCGCAACTCGATCCCCGCGGTCGCCCCGTTAACGAGAGAGGGATTGGCCCCGTTAAATCGAGGATTTTTACGTAAACAAATTGTCAAAAAGAAAAAAGAAGACAGAGAGAGAGAGGATAGAACGTCGCCTTGGGGACGCTCGACTCTTTTTTCCTTATTCTTTTCGTTCCTCCTCGCGTTTCTCATCGCGGGCAACACGCACCGGGGGATCGAAGAAGTAATTGCAGTTTTCACCGCGTGGGTATAATTTACAAGGAGAAATGAACGCGCCGTCCCGGTTACTCGTGGCTCCGAGCGCAGAGCTAATAACACTCCGTCTCCAATTCCATATTCAGCGTCTCATGTAATTAATACCGGGGAAGAGTCGTAAGATGCTTACGTCTAACCGAAATACTGGCTCTAACAGCACTCCGAGTCAGGATATCATTGAATTAAATTCGGTTTTACTTACCCTACCCTCTCGCGTGATCGAAAGCAAAAGCGAAGGTGCTGATCACGATAACAGCGTAGGTTGATACGCGACACGCGCATCGACCGGCTACAGGTTTCGGGCACGGTGTATGTGTAACGTAGTTTTGAATCGACGCACGGGACAAAGCGGTAGTAAGCCTCACAATGGCAGCTTTGCGTAATCGCCGTTCGTAAGCTACCGCGCTTCCACGGTTCGGGATCTGGGATTCAATTATGCTCTACCTGCTGCTTGTTCCGCCGCGATGCGGTCGCGCGTTCCTTTCAGCGATTGAGGCCGGTGTGTACATCGCCGGCTATTGGAGGAGGTAATGGCCAACGGTGGAATAATATAATACGTCGTCTGAAACGTTGTGCGCTGGTGCACTTTGTTCTGTACCTCGAGGAATCTTGTTGTTTCTTCTTTTTTCCCTGCGCTCTTTCATTGTCTCATCAACGACAATAAGATTTCACAGGGAACATATATCTCCCCTTTTTAATTCGTATTAGAAATAACGTAAAAAGTGACGTCCCCTCGATAATAAAAGGGGAATCGACGGGAACGTATGTGATTTAAAAATACATAAACGCGAGCGGGCCGGGCTGCAGCCAACGAAATCACAGCTAACGAAATTATCGTGAAATTTACTTAGAGTTCCCAGTCCTCGTACGGTGGTGGCTCTCTTGTACGACACTCGATACGCACTTTGTGCGCGCGGAATTAGGGGAGTTCTGGCGCGCGATCGATACGAAACACACGTGCCGTCGGTCAACACCGCGCGAAAGTACACGGCGTAGGAAGGAAGTCCTAGAACGACCGGCGTATTTCTGTACGTGTACTTGAATTTAGCCGAGGACTCAGTAGCCAGATCGATGACTATTGACGCAATCAACCTACCAGCATGCTCCCCTGGTACCCATATGTGATTTTTTTCTCTTAATTCCCACAAGCACGCGGAAAGGGAGAGGACAGAGTGGATCCTTTTCGAGGGGAATAAAAATCGACGACACATACGACGGGAAAAGGTGGAGTGGGAACAGGGCCTGTTCGCGCTATTATTTATCCGAGCTGTCGACCGTCCAATCAGTCATGCCGACATATGCTTAAGTAAGATTACATTTCTACTAATACTGGTCAATGTACCGCGTCTATTTTAGATAAGGGGGGTCAGAGGGGGAAAGGACGTTTAAAGGGGAGAAATCGAATAGAAAACCGGGTAACAAGGATGGAAAGAGAGGGGCAGAACTGAATGATATATCATCCAACGCGGGGTGGTTGGAAAATTTTTTTGTCGACCTACCTAATGGCCACCCTCTCGCCGGCTTATGCTCCGGTTCGCCCAAATGGGACGTCTCTTGTAAAAGATTAGTGGCTTATCGCGTAGCATTAATGTAATATTGTAATGCACCGTGAAACACGCATAATGCGGTTCTCCGTTGCTCGCCGAGGGGTGGTCCTTTGTAAGGGAGTAGGTTAAATAATTCTGACGCGTGATCTCCGGCAATACGGCGCGGAGCACCGAGCCGGCGCCTGTGTCTAGCTCGATGGCTAGGTTTCTGGAACGCGGCAAATTAATGGTAGATTGATTCCTACCGGCGCGGCGGTCTTGTCGACCGCTTTTGTCTCTACGCCCGATCGACTATCGATATAATTAACTGTTATTCGATATCCCCGAGCATTTCCCATGAGCAAGTGGCCGTGCAGCGTGGTAGGAATTGGTAAGTGTCGATTAAAACGGCTATGCCTAGATTGAACTGATACCTTGGCAACTATCGACTGTCACTCGGGCTCGGTTATTGCGACGGTAATTGGAAAGATGCATTATAACGCTAATCGCGATAAGATTAATAATAAAAGATCACGAATTTTTTGGACAGTAAATTGACCGAGGAATGAAAGTCATCCCGGTGGTATCTCAGTTCTATAATTTTCCATTTCCTTAAAAAAAAACTACGGCTCGCTTCTCTTGCTTCGGAACAGCCGCGGGAGCGTTGAACCATCGTCGACCTTTTCTCCAAGCAATAGCCGAGAGAAAGCTGCTGGCTTGGCTTGCCGATACGGTATACACGAACGGAACCGCGCCGCTGGTCATTCCCATAAGAGAAATCCCAACGCGGGTTGCGTGCGCGACAATGCGAACCGGGACGCGTTGAAACAAAACGAGCGTCGACGAAACGAAAACAGCCGAACACGTTGTGCATGCGAGAAGAGAAAAAGAGTATCACGCTACTTGGACAGTCCCCTCCCTCGGCGGACTGTTTGATGTGCGAATCGAAGCACGTGTCAGCGAAATGGGTCGATGCACCTGGTGCGGTGCGTACACACCTCCCGGCCCGGTCACAATGGCCTCCTAATAAATTTGGCACGGGGGATGGAAGGTTTATGGGCGACGGTGGGCCTTTTCTCACGCACCGTCAGGATCGCTCGCCTATGTTCTCTCTCATTGTCGATGCACTGCGCGCGCGATTGTATCGCCGGAGGTTTCTCGCGGGGAATTCGCCCGAGCCTAGGTTGAAACCCGACTAAATTGGAATAGATGCGGTCCCATCGATAATTATCTCCGGCTCTCCCGTGAAAAACGACCGTCTCTCGTGATCAAATATTTTTCCAACGTCCCCCTTTTTTGCGCCGCGTTCGACATTGACGGGTATTCGCCGGACAGATAAACATTGAAAAGGAAATGGCCACGTGACTGTTCCTTACCCAATCGTGGAACGATGATTGCCCGACTCGATAAGGAAAAGTTCACTTGTCCGTGAGTATGAAAGACGGACGATCAACCGAGTCGATAGCAGACGTAGCGATAGGTAACCTTAGCTAACTCCACTGTTTGCATTATCGACGAGCCGAATGATCTTTTTTTTCAACACGGAAATGCTGCTATAAAAATGGGCATTGTGTCGGAACGATGTTCCGTGACAGAGCTTCGCAAGATTTTTACGATGTACATTGCACAACGTATTCACAATGTAAAATGCATGCAGAAGTAAAACGTCCCTGTCGCAACAATTAGGGACATTTTTAGAAATAAAAATTTCTATATTTATAAGAACCTGTTGGAAAAAGCCTTGAGACTATCAGATAAGTAAGACCACCAACAGTCTCGAAACGAGTTCGCTCTCCACTTAACCTTTTCCAAAAATCACTTAACTGGTCAAGCGCCCAAAGTCCCGAGAAATTCGACAATGTAGAATAACAGTGCCCGCCGGAGGCGGAACCCGCGCGGCGACGAATACTCTCAAAAAATGCTTGAAGAATCCGAAAAGCGGCGCTCGCAGCCCCGGTAATTCTAATGTTCGCGCGGGAATTGTATAACGCGTCGGATCGGATAAAGACCCGTGACGAACGCGAAATTGCTTTATCGGGAGTTTTAAAGCGTCAGCTGCATCCTTACATTAGCCGCGTATCGAGCCACCATCTCCTTGACGTCCCTGTACTCTCGGCCGCGACTCGCTCATTGGTCGCAATGAGAGGTTCCGTTGAGGACGACGGTTCCCCGAACGAGGGACGCGTGGCCGGCCGTCGATCGCGAGATATTACGCGGATAAGCATCGGCCCGAGCAACGCCGCCTCGTAATTTCTTCAACATTTAACAGGATTTTTCCGTCGTTAAACGGGCCCGGCCCCCTTCAGCGGCCCGCGAACCCGTGCCGGCCAGGCTGTAAACCGGCCTATATACGGCCGCTCGTGAGGAACGTGTACACGGTTCTTACATATAGCCGGCGCGCGGTCCCGGGGCCACTTGTAATCATTGCGATTACCGCACGCGGTGCTTCTCTTCCTCTCTTGTTATCCCCGATATCCGTTCTAAACACTCGCGTTTGAACCCTCGCTGCGTGACTTCGACGCCTTGGCTCCATCGACTTATCCCTGCCTGAATTCGCAGCTGCTCCCCCGCTCTCTTGTCGCTATTATCGCGAACTTCAACGTAGATTACCTTACCTCGGTGGTTAGGAGTTAGAAACGAGCATCGTTGTTATCTACAAGTAGTAAAATACGTTGGTCTCCAAACAGAGAATATATTTTAAATACAGCACACGAATATACGTATAATTAACACAATGTTAGTTGACGATCAAGTTCGCAGCTGGCAAGAGGCTGATTGACATGACAGATATAAAAGACTGACAAAATATTGTTTGATCTATTATGTCATAGAAACGATGTTCTTCTAAATTCCAAATTGCGTCTAACGGTGTAGTCCAACAAAATAATTTGACTAAAATACATGGGAATTTATTAGATATTATGTCAATTTTGACAGTGAGTCATTCGTTCGTATCGATTCGCTCCGAATAAATGTTATCTTTATCCGCTTGAGTAAAACAAAATCCACAGAGACTAACTTTCCATTAACGCGTACACGGTATTTGTCCCAGACGGACAGGCTGGTGTTCCAGCCACGTGTGTGAGTTCCCTGCGCGATGATGGGGTGGCATCGGAGTGCATCGCGGGGTCGCGCTCTCGTATCCGTGACCAGACCCCCGTACCGTATCCGCTTTATTGTTTACACGTGCTGCGAGCGTAGCAACAATGCCAGCGTTATCTCGCCGCGCCGCAGGTTGCTCTTCCTCCTTGGCTGGAATTTCGTAGGGAGTCGCGCGTAGGTGCGAACGGGGCTGTGAACTTCGGAGTTTTATGGAATACTTAACGCGCCGGGGGATCCCGCAGCTTTCCAGCTTCGCTGCACGCGATACGAGATCGCTCGCGCTCTCACAGCCCGGCCCGAAAGGCGGGCTGCATTGTTCACAGCGGAATCACTGCTTCCAGGGATTTACGAGGTGCGAATAGAAGCTCCCGCGTGAGCGAGTAATATTTTTGGAATGCGGTCTTTGTACCGTAGCGCGTCTACGCGGCTTTACTGTGGATCAAGAGATAATAGCTTTATCGCAGGAGATTTTACTGATTTAGATTACTTGAGATATTTTACTATATTCTTTTATTAAAGGTATGTCCATCATATTCTTTTGGATATGAAATTTCTCAAATAGATTAATATTATTTGTGACGCGAGAAGAATTATTTCAAATCGCATGGATTTACTCGGTACCCGGGTATGCGTTCAGCTAATTCACGGATTACCAAACGGTTCAATCCCCAGGCTCCGTTTTTCGAATTCGTCGCTGCGGGCGTGTGCAGCAGCCCGTGCAAATAATAACCGGAAAATTTTTGGTAAACAAGCCGTCGCTGGACGGCGAGACCGTTTTCGGTGCCTTTCACTTTTCACTTTTACTCCTAATGTTTGCCGGTGACGGACAGCGGGCCGCGATGCCATCCAGTACCGGTTTTGAGAGTAAAATTTCCCCGTGTATTTACGTCCGTCAATAGGAACGTATTTGCCGAAGTTGGCCGGGCAATTAACCACGCTTCCCTCTCTCTCCCCCCGGCGCGGACCGTTTGCTTTTTTGTTTGCAAATACCTTCGCGAGCGCGAACAAACCAGCGAATAACGCAAACAATCATACGAGGAACAAACACACACGTGTACGCGGCGTGTTACACGTACGTATAATACGTGCCGTGCTATAAGCGTCGTGCCAGGTGGCCGTGCACGGTTTTACATCGCGTGTGCACGCGCGCGCGCGCGCGCCGAGCCGATGCGACCGCTCGGTAATTTATATTGTACGAGGCGGCCTTGTTGAGTCGATTAGATTGATTTATTTGCTCATTTATAATTTCTCACGATTGTACGGAACGCGTTCCGCGTCGACCGGTTTTGTACAACTTTATTTCGCTCCAATTCAGACAATCGGCAATGCCCGGCGTCTTTGCTCATAAATCACCGGACAGTCGGGCCGCGTTTTACGAATCGATACCTTTTATTCGCCCGACGATATTTTTATGAATTACACTTTAAAAAATTAATTTGATTATCAGCTTGTTGAATATATTTGGATCGCGTTGGGCGTTTGATTTACGGCGATCATAGAGACACAGTTTATTGTTGCAATATAATTCGATGCTTATGATTCTCGGGCTAATCCGATAATTCGGCTCGTTCGAACGGATTGAAGTCACAATGCAAATTGTAGACACATGCGAACAATCGGAACGTGGTGTTAATTTTGTTGATTCGCGTGTATTCATTATAAACCGTGTATCAATGATCTCCTAAGCGTTTCATAGTTTATTTACCACGCGTTGTGTCTATCAGACAAATCGGTACATAAAATTTACCCGCGTTGTTACGTGAAAGCGGATTAACGTCTATACCCGTCGGCTACATTTCACTGTTGACATCGCAACCAACTATAGACACCTCTATTAATTTTGCATGATAAAGCACATCGTTGCATTCCCGTCGTACAATGTAAAACAGTTACAAATAATGAATAATGTTCCAAGAATCGAGAATCGATGTACACCGCGAGACGACGTAGGGCCAATTATGCATTCCGGTGTTTGCAAACCGACTGATTTCCAGTTCTCTAATCTGGAGTTAATTCCAAGGCGGACGCTATAAGGAACATCGAGTTTGCGCGCACAGACACACGCGTGGAGTATACGCGCGGTTGCATGAAATTATTAATCGAGAGAGACGGTCCAGGAGCCGTACGCGTCAGATCGATGATCCATTTAAACGCGGCAGTCGCCGTGGGTTCAAGAAGCACAGCCAGGGCCGTGGCTTATTCAACTTGGCTCTGTAATCACGTATACGTGCTTAATGGGAAAATAGACAAGTGCTAGCACTCGAACCTCGCGATATCTGGCTCGCCTGAAGCGTGCATCGAGGGCGGGAACCTGGGTCAGAGCTAGCGGGCCGAAGGGTGCCATACGAAGGGGGCGTGTTGTCTGGTCTAATCGCTTAGGGAAATTGACAAAGAGTCGACAACTGTCAGTGCGCAGCTGGGTCACCAACTCCGAGTGGCGACACTCTCGTAATACATATTCTCCTGTGCCATCGTGGAGGAACGCAAGTTCCTTCGAAGTCATGTCGATAACTCACTTCATAGATAGATGGAATCGAAAATTTCATATTTTTAGAAATATCGTGCGACAGGATTTTCTTTTTTATTTGAATTAATTTATTAATTATTTCTCGACGCGTTCCCATGTGTAAACGAATTATATTTTTCGGAGTACGCGGTTAAAACGAAATGCGAATTTGTAGAAATGCCCTTATACCCGGTCCCTGCTCTATCTTGCCGATCTGGCTTCAAAGGAACGCATTTCGCGTTTTAACCCACTCCGAGCGTGAACGAAACCGCCCCAGTGAACCGGTGTTTCCACGAGTGCGCTCGTTTTCCCGTTTTTCGCCTTTCCATTGCCGTGGCACGTTCCTCGTAGACCTTCCCTTTTTCTTGTTTTTTTCCCGTCCCCGTTCGTGGCGCGGCACTTTCCCGGGCGAAGGTGTCGCGCGACTCACTGACTGGAAGGCGTGATTTCACCCCTAAAGTAAAAAGAAGACTCTTCGAGAATGTCCTTCCGCCATTCATCGGCGCCGAAAGTGTAAATAGTTGAAAGCGGATCGAGGCAGTTAAGCTGCAGGCGAAAAGGATTGTGAAGGTTAAAAGGGACCTCTTCAGGGCACAATTCTCTGTGAATTCGCGTGAAAAGATAACTGTTGCCTTAATCGAATTGCTCGATTCAAGCTTCTTCTAGTGAGAATACAAAGAGCG